>JAQZBX010091848.1:0-12342 GCA_029593785.1 Cabassous unicinctus
AAAAGTTTTGTAGGGCTGCTTTAACAGAGTATCTTAAACCAGGTGGCTCAAAACAACAGGAATTTATTCTCTCGCAGCTTTGGAGTCTGAACATCTTAAATCAAGGTGTCAGCAAGGCCATGCTCCCTTTGAAGACTCTGTGAAGAATTCTTCCTTGCCTCTTTTCAGGCCATCTTTGGTTTGTATTTAGCTTTTCACCGACTTCTTTATCCATCTTCACTTATCCTTCTTCTGTTCTCCTTGGGTACTTTCCTCTTCTTACAAGGAAGTAGTCATTAGGTTTATGGCCCACCCCAGTCTTATCTGATCTCATCTCAATCCTTGCCTTCTTTACATCTGCAAAGATCCTATTTCCAAATAATCTCATATTCTGAGGTTCTGGGTAGACATGAATTATTGCAGGACACTATTCAATCAACTACACATAATAACTTCCTATCCTGGCAGCTATTTAGAAAAATGGTAGATCTGTGGAAAATATCTTGGCAACATTCACTGAATTGTTTAAAATGCTCCTTCCTTTGACACAGCAAACTAATTTTTGGAAAGTGTATCTGTTAGGTGAGGGAAGGTTCTAGGACATACAAGCAATTCGCAAATTGCAGAAGCAATGGAGGGTTTTTTTTGCTAATGTATCAATAATGATTGGCCGAGGCAAGTGCTCATTGTACTCACTTAAGTACCCAGGCTGAGAGAGGATCCATCTCTACAGGTGCCTCCATCATCACCCTGGAAGGAGAACATGATTTGGCAAATCCTGCACTGGCTTTTAAACTGTCTCTCAGAAGAGAGATGTATCACCTCTGCTCTCATTTCATTGACCAAAGCAAGTCGCATAGTCATAACTATCGGAAAAAAAACCAGGAAGGACAATGGTAATATACTTATAAGGAGAAGAGAAGTTGAACAATTGTGAGGTTACTGTAAAAATCTATTCTATAAAATGAAAGTACCAAAATGTGAGGATTTAAGTTCAAAGATGTGTCAGATTATTGTTTTTAATCGCAATAAGCTAGTAACAATATAAATTCTCCTTAAAATGGCATGGCTGAATATAAAAGCAATAACTTCCCCCCAGTGTGGGACATGATTCCCAGGGATGAGCCTCCCTGGCAGCGAGGGATTGCTACCAAGTACCAACAAGTAATGCATCTGGAAAACAACAACAAAAAACACCTTGACCAAAAGGGGGAAAAGCTAAAGACAAATGAATTTGTACAACTAAGAGACTTCAAAGTGAGTCGGGACGCCATCCCAGAGGTAACGCTTATGCACATCTCAACAGGATCTCATTGATAACCAAAGTAGATACAACCCCAAATAGCAAAGCTCCTCAGGGATATGAAGACATTCAGACACTATAGTCAGGGCAGACAGCTCAGGAATTTGGCCCCTTGCCAGTGGACCCTAATCTGGTATTTATGCTCCCCAGTGTGACTGAGTTCGACTCAGCAGTGGTTTCCGTATGCATGACTCTTCTGTCCTTCTATTCGAACCTATAATTAGTACTAGAGTTGGTGGATGTACAAACAGACTTAAATATTTGTGCTGTCCATATGACAGCTGAGCCCTGAATCTCAATGGAGTTGCAACACCTACTCTCCAGTTCAATGTACTCACCCAGGACAACCAACAGGGAGGAGATGATGGACAAACAACATACCAAGGAACCGAGAATACCTACAGCTGCAAGCAAGAGAGTCCCATTCATCAGATGTTTGGGATCGAAGACCCCCTCAGTTAATGTTGGATCAGGCATCACCATCCCAAAGTCTTCAGGATTAGGAAATGAACTATGGACTAAAATAAATTTACTAGTATTCTACTATAGACTTATTGTGATTCTAGCAATGGAAGAAATACCATTGTTGTGGAGGCAGTGACCCATGGATGTTCTGGGGTTAGGGAGAAGGAAAAACAGATGTAATAGGGGGGCATTTTCTGGACTTGGGAATCATTTGAATGACATTACAACAACAGATACAGGCCATTATATATCTGGCCATAACCTACAGAGTCGAATGGGAGAAAGTGTAAACTACAATGTAAACTAGAATCCATACTTAGTGACAATGCTCCAAAATGTGTTTATCAATTGCAATGAATGTACCACACTGATGAAAGACATTGCTAATGTGGGAAAATGTGGGAGGTGTGGGGAGCTGGGCATGTGGGAATCCCCTATATAATCTCCATAACATTTATGTAATCTAAGTTTCTTTTAAAAAATAAAAAAAGTGAAAAAAAATAAAATGGCATGGCTAAATACATATTATAGACTAAAATCCAACTATTAAACATAACATAGTAAATATATTTATATGGGACACTTATCCAAGATGTGTTATTATATGAAAAAAAAGCTCTTGGAACATAATGTATACAGTGTGACACAATTTTTATAAAAACACTCAACATTGACAAACTGCCAAATATCTCTGTATATATTTATATATGAATGGAGAACGTGTAGAAGAACACATTCAACATAATCTTAGTTTATATACATATATGTACTATATACACACATATATATGTAATATTTATGCATACATGCAAATGTATTTATACATATAGATGTGTGGAAATGTATATAAATATATAATATTTATAAATCTTTTTCATTGAAGATTCTTTTTTATTTTCCTTATTTTCTTTCTTTTTTTTTTTTTCACAATGTGTATAAACTTTTAAGAGTGGGGACCACTTAACATGCTATTTACTCATCTTTAATTGTTTTCTTTTTTATGTAAAAAGCATGTAATATTTTGCAATTCTAAAATTAGTAAAAAATTTTACTAATTCCTAGCGATTACATGGATGTATCATAATTAGAAAATGCTCATTTGCTTTAAACAAATAAAGCAATTCTTGGGTGCATATGCCTTCAATATAACTCAGATACATGTAATTTATTCTTCCATTTATATTTTGTAATCATAAATATGGGTTAGGATCTACTAAATGTCAAGACTTAGCAATAGAGTAGTGAATAAGGCAGAGAAAATGCTTCCCCTGTGGAGCTTATATTATAGTGAGGAGACAGACAATAATAAAATAAATAAATAGGTATGTAATGTAAATGTAGGTAGTGAAAAGTGCTTTAAAGAAAAAATAGGTTCACATAAGAGAGTGGATTGAGATGGCAATATTTTAATAATGTGATCAAGAACACTTTCTCAGAAGAATGACAATATAGCTTATAGCATAAGTAAAGTGAGGGCATAATACTGCAAAAAATCAGGAAAAATAACATTCTAATTGTGGGAGTGAGTGCAAAGGCCCTGAGGTGGGAAAGATCTGGGAATGTGAGAGAAACAGATAGAATGTCAGTGCGACTCGAGGGGAAGAAGCTGGAGAGGTAGACATGGGCCAAACCACAAAGAGCTTTATAATACAAGGTGCAGAGTTTGGGTTTTATTTTGCAAAAAAAAAAAAAACATTGAGCAAGGTAATTTTAAGATTTGATTTACTCTTTTAAATGAGAGCAGGGAGAACATTTCAGAGGTTTTTCTGAGAGCTCAGGTAAAAGGGGAAAGTGGTTTAATCCAGGATGGTGGCAGGGAGGGTGGGGTGATCAGTTCATCAACTGGATATGTTTTGAATTCTGAGCCCCATTGGACATGCTGGTGGATTACAAGTAGGATAAAAGGTAGAGAAGCCACCTCAGGTGACTTCTAGGTTTTTGACCAGAAAAATTGGATGGATGGGAAGATTGAGGGAAGAGTGGGCTTGAAATGGTGTCAGAAACCAAAAGTGCTGTTTTAGACCTATTGAGCTTTAACTGTCTCCTACAAATCCAATTAGAGATGTCAAGTAGGTAATTGCCGATCTGGGCCTCATCAGCTAAAAGGTGGGATTTAAACCTGAGAGACAGAATGGGACCAATAATATTTATGGGTACATAACGAATAGAAGAGAGTCAAGGATTGAGCGTGGGGGCACACAAAATTCAGAGGCCAAAAGAGAAAGAATAGGTAGTGAGGTGACAGAAAAGGAAGTGTTCTGGAAATTAGGTAAAGAGGATTTCTGGAAGCAGAGACTGATAAGACTATTGTTTTGTTTTGTTTTTTTACCGGGAGGTCGAGGGGATAGATAGAACTCCATATAGTAGACGGACGCCAAACCTCTTGAGCCACATCCATTTCCCAATAAGACTATTTTAAAGACTACTGTTCATCTGAGTTGTCGTATATCCTGTTGCTCTTTCATTGTTTATAGGAAGAAGAGGGAAAAATATGAATCACACAGCCAAGTTCATGCTTCCAACACTTACAAGGCTGTTGTTGTTCAGAAGAGAAAAAATAATTCTCTTTATAATCTCTAACTGCCTTTTATGAAGGTTGTATCTGGTTAAATAAAGAGCCCTTTGTTCTGCTGAGCACCCCGAAGGGTTTGGTGATAAATATATGGATCTAAGTGTTGTGGAAGGCTGAACTGATCAACAGAATAGAATGAAAATAGGCAGGATAAATCCTCTCTCCCCCAAACAACTATAAAATCGACGAAAGTATATACGTGTGTGTGTGTGTGTGTGTGTGTGTGTGTGTGTTTGTGTCAGTTCAGGGCTCTGGAAATCAACCAAAGGCAAACAGAAAATTCAAAAACAGGTATTCACAAAAAACTGCTGAAGTTCGATTAGGAGGAGTGGGAGTCTATCACATTCTAGCCTAGGCCTGTGTACCTGCTTCACCCCAGCTGCGTGGTTCCTTGCTGGAAACTGACTTTATTTGAACTGCGGAGTGAAAAGACCTCACCCAGCAGCAATTGGGAAAAGCCTGCTGCTGTCCTAATCTGAAGTTGCTTCCTGGTTGGGGCAATCAACAGACCAGAGGACTAGCAAGATATATAACAGGGAGATAAGGATGGAGGGCTTGATAAGCTTTCCCTACAACTCTGGCTGTGAGCATGCGTGCTGGAGACTTGAGAAGGGCCAGCAGAATATAAAAGCCAAACTACTCCAAAATCCAATGTGCTTCCCAAAGCAAATACAGACCCACAGCCAAGGTGTTTGAGCACAACTTCTGTTCAGCCATCATCTGATCACTAAACTATGCAAACATAGAGATCGTTCCTAGGAAAACAGGTTAAACAATAAAAATTAAAATTAAAAAGTTGAGCAGAGGCAGTAGCAGCCATATACCACATGGGTGACAGATTCCTCAGATTAAGTCCAGGTATTTTACATAAAACAAAACAAAACAAACAAAAACAAAATTTCTTAAAGAAAAGAAAATATAATCCAGAGTTGCTGTAATATATTATCTAAAATGTTTAGTTGTCAATAATAATTTTTACAAAAAACAACAAAAACAAAGGAAAGTTTGAATCATGCTCAAGGTCAAAAGCAATCAGTACAAACTCTCTCTAAGTGGGTCCACATATTAGATTTGGCAAAGATTTCAAATCAGATATAAATGTGTTCAAAGACTTGAAAGAAGCCATGTTTAAACAACTAAAAGAAATGTGATGACAGTGACTAAAAAATGGGAAATAACAATAAAGAAATAGAACATATTAAAAAGAACCAAATGAAAATTCTAAGGTTGAAAAATATATAAATGTTCACAGTAGCATTATTTAAAATAGCCAAACCTGCATATTTGGATTGTTTGTTACCACAGCATAATGTCATCCATCCTGATTTGTAAACATTCCCTAAAAGACATGACAAATTCAATTATTTAAACCTTGTTGTCTATATTTTCTCATTCCTATAGAGTATTAATTTACAAGCAATATTGATTACCATAGTCCTTTTCTAAGGTTGAATTTTTAAACTTGCTTTGTATCTGTGATGCAGGAATTCATTGCCTAATATAGTTGATTGGTGGGGAACTGATGTCTTATCTAATGAGTCAGTCCTCAAAGAATCTCCATTTACCTGTAATGGGCTGATTAGAATAATCAGGAACAGGCAGAATAGTGGTAGACACTAGGAAACAGTCACAGGTGTAGGTACTGGAGGAATGGCTAGTCTGGTGGCAGAACATGTCCACTGAAGCAGGGTTTCCTAACTGGTATCAGTGACTAGTTACAGATGGGCTGATAAAATAATTATCTTAGCATTTGGGGCCTCCAGGTCAGATCAAAGGAGGCTGGAGCTTGTTGGCTGGTTACCACCAGCAGTTACATCCATTTGCCCTATTTTTCTTTCCAAGTACAGCCACTTTATATATGTGCCATGATGTGTAAAAGATTGCACAACACAGTTCTAAAAGGTAAAAATGATCATATTTTAATCAAGAAGTTTTTTGAAGAAAATAAGGGTAAAAGAAATAGAAGGATGCGTCTAAGGAAACACAGTGTCTCAATAGGTGCTTCCTTTAGGAGAAGGGAATTTATTGAGCACTTGCTGCCAGCCATAATACTTGGTAGTTAATATATGATCATATACAAGCTTTATTGCTTATGAGGAAATTATTGCTATTGACAGTTTAACAATGAGGAAGCTGGAGCTCAGAGAGGTGAAATAACTTGGCCAGAATCATGAGCTTGCAAATGAGGAGACTGGGATTTGAATCAAGTTGTTGGACTGGAAAGTTCAGTCATGGAATCCAAGAGCAGGTGATAATACGAGAGCATGTGGACAAGTGGGCTGCCATTATCAGTGAAAACTGCCCTCGGGCAGCAAGATACAGCCAGAAGGTTTGGACGGGAGGAATGAAGAATTGGCATGCCTAAAACTGAGTCCCTGATTCTAGAGAGACTGGAACATTAATCTGGGATTGAGCCACAAGGGTAAAGGAAGAAGCCATTATCAAAACCCCTGTTTAAGCCCAAGACCAGACTTGTAGCCAAGGGAAGTGTTTCTAGTCCCAGAATGTTCCTTTAGGTTAAAAGTCCTCAACAACTCCAGCTGGAGGTTAGGATGAGGTCTAGGAATTTGGAAACTTCTCTTAACTCTGGGAGGATGGAAGATCCTAGAAATCACCCTGCACACAACATATGGGACCTGAGGCTTCATTAGGATTCATTTTATTGCTTTGCCCACATTTCATTAACCTGACCTTTAGCAGAGAGTTTCCTGGCTTCCGTGAACTCCTTACTGGTATCTAGGCTCAACTCCGTGATGGTGACTATGTATATTTTCAAGACTACACTTTAATTAGTCTTTAAGATGTGGTTAATGACCCTGGTAATCTAGCAGCAGTTTCCAAAGCTCAAAATACACCAGAGTAATCTAGGGAGTATGTTAAAACACAGACTTCTTGGGTGTACCTGATCAAGTATATAAACATACCTGATTTTCTATTCAGTGTACTATTATTTCACTGAACAACTTAAGATACATACAAGGATAATCAGGGTTCCACAGGGATAAAATAATGTAATTAGTGGTGAAAATTAGTGACGTTTTGGTCTACGTGTTAATAGACAAGGCAGGTATTTAAGGCCAAGGTATCATTTAAGGCTAATGTATTGAAGGCCAGGGCATGTGATGGTTCAAAAGAGATGTGAAGTTTTCTAGTTTCTGCATGGAATGTTGAGAGTTGGAAACCACATCAACCCCACCCTTAGAGCAGTCACAAAAGCCAGAAAAACTACAAGTTCATTACTTTTCTTGAACTATCAGAGAGCTGAGGTTGTAGGACAACTAAGTAACCTGAAATACAGTAAGAGAAAAATACCTGCAGGGAGAGAGGGATGTGAGTACTGTTTCCCTGGAGCAGATGCAGCCCACACCAATGAGAGCTGGATAAGGAATTCAGTTAAGAAATTGGTGGAGGCCAGGTGTGTGCTGTTGAGAGAGTAAGGAACCCCTAGGGGCCATAGACAGAGGCAAAGTTCACATTCACTCACACGCCCTTCTCTGGGAGCCTCACAAGCCTCTCACAGAAAAGATTGCTGAGAGTCCTGAGAAAGCACACTCAATATGCAGGCCTGGGGGCGGGAAAGGCAGGAAGCCCTACACAGATCCTTCTTGCTTATCTTCCAAAAGCCTTAAACTTCAGGGGGAAGGTCAACAAACACCCTTGCACTGGTAGCACGGGGGAAAAGCATTGCAGCTGTGGGCAGGGAACAGAAACAACTCTCTAGCCTTGGGGAGAGTCAGAAACATATGTGGATCCTAGAACTACAACTGGTGGATGGGGCAGAAGCAGTGAGAATATCCAGGGACACAGCACCTCCGTAAGACTGGTGCTTACCCAGAACAACAGAATCCTTCTCCTGCCTCCCTCCAACCAGGCTGCAGCAGTGAGTAGCAATTGACGGTGGAAAGATGCTGGGAGAGTTGCAAGAGTGTGGAGAGAGACACAGTCTTGCAACAGAAAGGGAAGATCTCAAGCTGAAGATAAAGCAGGTATGGAGAAAAGCCTTCTAGCAAATCAGTTCCCACTATATACACAGGGTATCTCTAGAAGAATTTGAAGGTTGTGGTACATTTAACATAACTATAGCAACAAGAAACCCCAAACCCAGTTCAATTCCTTCCTAGATTGTTTCCATCCCCACCCCCATCCCCCGCCGCCAAATAAAGGCCTAGCAGAAGGAAAGGTATGCCCAGTTGCAGACTTAGAAACTATTAACCCCAGTCTCTATTCCTACACAAGATGTCCAACTTACAACTAAAAACTATTGGGCATGCAAAGAAGCAAGTAAAACCAACAAACTACTAGGAGAAAACAATAGGAACAAATTCAGATATGACAGAGATGAGGGAAATATCAGAAAGGGCATTTAAAATTACCTTGATTATTATGTTGAAGGCTCTAAATGAAAAGGTGAACAACATGCAATATCAGATAGACAAATTCAGCAGAAGATGGAAACTACAGAATGGAATGAAATGGAAACGCTAGAAATGAAAGGAATAGTAACAGATATGAAGAATAACATAGGGGTTGCCGATGTGGCTCAGTGGTTGAGTGTCGGCTTCCTGCATACATAGTCCTGGGTTCGATCTCTGGCCCTGGCAGCTCAAAAAAAAAAAAAAAAACATTCAAAGGCTCATCAGGAGACTCAACACAGCTGAGGAAAGAGCTAGTCAACTTGAAAATAGGTCAATAAATATTACCTAAAAAAACACAGAGATGCAAACTGGATCTTTCACATGGCTAGTGAGAATGCACAGCGGCACAACCACTTTGGAAAACAGTTTGGCAGTTTCTTATAAAATTAAACAGACTCTTAAGATGTGATCCAGGCATCCCACTCCTAATTTATTACCAGAGAGGATAAACACTTTTTCACACAAAAACCTGTACACAAATATTTATAGCAGCTTTATTCAAAATTATTAAAACTTGGAAACAATCCAGATGTCTTTCAATGGGTGAATGGATAAATTATAGTATGTCCCTTCAATGGAATACTACTCAGCTGTAAAAAGAAACAAATTTGATACAAGCAAACAACATGGTTTAATCTTGAATACATTTTGCTAACTGAAAAAAGCCAGAATCAAAAAACTACATACTAAAGAATTCCATGTATATAACATTTTGAAAAAGGCAAAACTATAAGATCTGAACTTAGTGGTTGACAGAGGTTAGGAAATGGGGGGAGGGCTTAGTACAAAGTGGCAACATGAGGAAATTGGGGGAGGTGATGGAACTGTTTTGAATCATTATTTTGTTGGTAAATATACAAATAGATCCATTTGTCAAAACGTTTAGAACTCAGCACCACAAAGAGTGAGTTTACTGTATGCAAATTTAGAAATACAGTTTTAAAAAAGATATAGACTGTTTATGTTGTTATATAGAGAGATTAGAATTGAAGTAGTTTGGCATCTGAGTATGTTTAGCAAACATACTATAAGTACAGTTCAAACTTATTCTTTTAAATGTCTGAATGATTCCAGGGTGACATCCCAAGAGAACACTTTCTCAAACATTCCTCCCTTACAGAGAACACTAATATGGGACTTGAGTGATTGTCGCTATTATTCTGTGACCCAGCTAGAGTCCATATAAAATGCATTATAATATTTACTAATTTTGAAAATAATTGTCTGTTTCTTAACTACTTAACATTTTGGTTAACTTCATCCTTTTCTTTTTCCTTTACAAAGACTCTTTGTCACTCTCTGCCATCATCTTTACTAGACATCGGTTTGTTCATTCACTAAAGAATGCTTGTGGGTGGACTAAAGAACTATGAGGTGTGTGGGAAACATGCTGTGCTTACCTACTGATGTTCCAGTGAGTATGCCCCCTGCTAAATAATTCCTCTAATTACATGGCCTAGCTATTCAATTTACATTGCCCTGTTCCCAAAGAGTAATGATGGCAACTTATAATCAGCTTTATTTACACTTCTAAAAGTTCTTTGAAATACTTCCTTGATTATTTGACTAAAGTACATGGAAAAAAGATTGTATATAATGATGGAGAATTTAAGTACTGTGGGAGATCTTTTTCAACAGGTGTTCAGTTTAGGATTTGTTCCTCATAGAAACAATTACCCTACTGGTGTTGATCAATATCATTGAAATATTTGTAGCCACTAACCTAGGTTCACCAATCTAAAGATATTAATGCATATGTTCAATTTAAAGTCAGAGGAGGGAGATATTATAGATTAGTGACAGGAGCCTAAGGTGGGATTCTATTTACTTTCCAATTCAAAATACATTAAATCCACCAATAAGCTTTTTGAAAAAACCTTGTGGCTACAATTTAAAGCCAAAGGAAGTCATGGAGATAAACTACAAAAATGGATTCCATAAATGTCAAAGAGTTTTTGACAGATTGAAGCATTACACAATTTCCTTTTTAACCCAGAACCTGCAATTAGTTCCTTAGAATCAACAATTTTTTTAATGAGACAGTTTTTGAATGATTGAGCCAAAAATCTATATTTGTTTAATTAATCTCAGTAGGTGTGCCAGATCATATCAGTAGCAAAAAAAAAGGTTCATCATACTAAGATTAAGCACAAATTGGGTTTGAGCTATATTTCCAATGCAGAACACCAGTTTTTCTAGATCAAATTTCCTTCTTTGCTGTTTCCTCTTTGTGTTACTGTGTTACCTCTCATTCCCTTGGACTCAAAGCCTCAAGCATCCTTGCATCCTTGCACCTCCAACACCACCCCTTTGTCATTAACTTGCACAGTTCTTCATCTGCAATATCTTTAGAATCTGTTCTTTTCGAACATTCTTACTGCCTCTGGAATACTTTCCACCTCTCTGCAGGAAGATCTGCCTTAGTTTCCTGCTCAGTACCTCCTTTTCTGGAAACAAGGTCCTTCTAGACACTTTAAACATGATCCTGTTTTTGTGACTGGTCTCTGTCACAAATCTTCCCTTGTGATCTTCTTTGTTCACTTAAAGGGAATACGAGAAAACATAGAATGGGTCCCATTTTATAATTTTTTTAAATGCTAGGGTGAGAAGTTTCCCTTCCTCAAGTGGCAGTAGAGAGATTTTAATTTTTTTTAAGTGGGAGAATTGGCATCAGTGTGAAGACTGGATTTTGGGAGAGAGAAGAGGGTGGTAATGATCTATCACATCATTGTGATAATTTAGGAGAAAGGTAATGAAGACCTGAGCTAGGGTGGTTGAAGTGGGAACGGGGGAAAAAGCAGACTGAAAGCAGTTTTGTAGATAGAATCATCAAGATTCTAGCAAGCAATTTGTTTATGGAGAGTGACAAATAAGGAGTGACTATGAGGTCAGTCTACGTGATGAAGAGGATGGAAGTGCCAGATGGAGGGAAAGGCAGATGCTGTTGGAGGCATCAGGGAACATGGGCAAGCTTTACATTTAGAGAGATTGGGTTTGAATCCTTATGGCCTCATTTTGTACATCTACATGTCGGTAATAAAAATGCCTACCTGAAAAGGGTTGCTATGAGGATTCAGTGAGCTATTACATGAAAGGCATCTGCCACACAGTGAGTTCTAGACCAATAAATGGAAGTTATTATTATACTTGTTTTTATTGTTATGATTAAAGAAAACAAACATTATCCTAATTATTAATCAGTTCTTGTCAACTGTCTGCACTAGAATGACCGCAATGCAGTATTTGTATGAGGCATTGCCTCCTAACCTGGGGAGCTGGCCTGACTAACTGAGAGTCTAGCAGTCCCTTCAGGGGAATTTAGCATGTGAGATGATCTATCTTTAAGAACATCCTTCCGTGAGCTAGAGTGGTTTGCTTGTGATTTGAAGTAATTTGGAAAGGACTCATAACGTGAAAAGGGAAATGCAAAAAGACAGGTGGAAGAATCTAGTAGAAGCTGTCTGTAGAGGAGTCAGATCCGGCACGTTAATGTGAGGCTTTCTTAAGACGGAAGCCCAGGTATTGAAGGTTTAAGCAGAGGACTGTGGGAGCCAGAGCGATGCAGTAGGCAGGGTGTGGCGCATGAGCTGTTAGCTGGAGAGGTGTAA
>JAQZBX010091849.1:0-12340 GCA_029593785.1 Cabassous unicinctus
TCCTCTCCTGGATATTGCCATTCATGCCAATAACAGCCACAATCTTCTTCCTCTTAACTTTTGGGCCATGTGTTCTACAGTACCTTACTCAATACATCACTTCCAGCCTAAATGCCCTAAAACTCCAAATAATGCCTCATGTTAAGTTCCAGCCCCTAGGGACTATAGAAGAATCTCCATGTTAGTGGAGGATGCCCCATAAGGAAT
The DNA here is from genome assembly GCA_029593785.1 of Cabassous unicinctus. NCBI lineage: Eukaryota > Metazoa > Chordata > Mammalia > Cingulata > Chlamyphoridae > Cabassous > Cabassous unicinctus. The sequence continues at coordinate 208 of JAQZBX010091849.1, forward strand.
TATAAGGGCATCGAAGGGTGGAATGATGAAGAAATTGCCACTGCCCTACTCTTCCTCCTTAACAGAGACCTTCTGCCTTAAGAAGATAATAGCTCCTCTCTTCCCCTCATCTGAGACCCTCTGCTTTAGGAAGATAACAGCTCCTCTCCTCCCCTTCAACTGAGAGCCTCTGCTTTAGAAAGATAAGCTAACCTCACACCTCTGCTTTTGTAAACCCCACCAGCCTGCTTGCTTAAGAAATTTGCCCATGTAAAGTCCCTATGTAAGCTCATGAAAGCCAAAGCTTGGGGCTCAGACTCTGGGGACTGGATTCTCCTCTGAGCCCATGCATAATAAAACTTTGTTCCTCCATCTCTCTGAGTGTTGATTAGGTTTCTCATCATCTGAGTTTCACTTGCAATAACATATTAAACTTGGAACACACTCTTACCAAAAGAGTTGATAAGGAAAATGAATTAAAAAGGCACAGAGAGGGATGAAACACTAAAGCTTGTGTATCTTGAATTTATAAGTAAGGTATAAAATTCAACACTAAAAGACAAATTGCAGCAAAATAAATAGAAAGCAAACTATATGAATGGCTAATAGTGACATGCTCTTTATTTATATGATAGTTATCTGTGCAGCAGCTGGGAGTAAATAAATAAATTTTCATACTGTTACATGGATAGATCCCAAAAGAAAACTGTTATTATAAAAATGAAAGAAAAACAGTGTATTCTTCACAAAGAAAGTATGTACATTTATAAACACAATCAAAAAACAATAGTTGAATTAATCAAAGATAAACATCATATTAAATAAGTGGACATAACATCTGAGTACAGTAAAGATTATCCTCAGACTCTGGGTTGATTTAAGGTCCAGGGGTAGGTGTGCTTGAAAAATTGATGGTGTCTCCCTGAAAACAGTTGAAGTGGTGACAACTAATACCTAGTATGAAAAGGTCTGTTATTTTTTGTCCACATTTTAATAAAAAAATCACCCTTTGTTTTATTTTGTAAAATAAAATATAAGTAAGAAGAATGTGATGCTTACTCATTTATGTAGCCTCTCATTGGTTACAACCAGATTGTTTCCTGGGACTCTATCCACATCCTCCATAAATCCAAACAACCCCCTGAGTGTTGGCATCAGAGGGGCCACCAGCCATATCTAGGTCACACGTCTGTGCTCCTCAGGCGGCTCAGTGTGTCCCTGACCTAGTGGTGCCTAGATCCATGTGGCCACCAGCAGGCGCTGTGGCATTGTCTTCAGGGTTAATGAGCTGAGCCCTCCCAGATGGGGACCCCTCAGTGAGTTGTAGGGGAGTTGAAAATGGTGAGTTCACTTAGGTGTGACTGGACTGCAGCTGTTGGGGCTGCCGAGACTCACCAGGACACGAGTCAGTTGACTTCCTCTTACTTCTCTTCGTCCCCCTGACACAGAGACCTTGCCCATGATATGGTAAGGGATGGTCAGGGAGCAGGGACATATTTTAAAACAGCAATTCCTCACTGTGGGGCTTTGGGAGAGAATAAAAGTGGCTCGGGGAAGTCCAGGTTTCATGCTGGGTTCTGGGGAGGCAGATGTCTGAGCACCTGCACCATGATTCAATTCCCCCCTCCTCCTCACTCTCTGTCCACATGAGGGCTGAGGTAATGTATGTGAGAAATTGTGTGTTTCAATAAAACATTATTTACAAACACAATAGAACCTGACTTGACCTAAGGTCTTTTTGCTCACCACAGGTCTAGATTTTCACATAATATTTTGTTTTTCCTTCCACCATGGTAGATTTAACCCAGATGCACATCCAGGAGTCCATTCTGCCTGGTGTCTTCCCTTTCCCTTCTACCTTCTGCTCTCCCAGTCTCCCCATACTATTTGTGGCCCCCAAACCATGGAATCAATCATCCCTGGGCCTGATCTCAAACCTTGAAGACCCTACTTGGTTTAGGGAGGGCTGTGCAGTCCTTCATGCTCCCCAGATTGGAGTAGCCAGAGAAGTAGCTGAGCTTTCTCTCACTATTCCTGATGGCTGCTCCTCCATTCTTTGCCCGGCTTGTAAGGTCACCACCCACCTGCCCCAGAAGGTATTGTGCATCAGAGAGAGGACAGTCAGGACTACACACTTATCAACTGCAAGATCTTGGCTGGTGTGTCACTCTCCTTTGTCCTCATGATTGCTGAATTCACAAAAAATTCAGTGAGCTTCTTGGTGGAAACACATCCTCAGAGATTCCCTGCTGAGGAGGCCAACACTCTGGGATCAGGGCTTAGCCATGGTGAAGATGCTGCAGCCTTAAAAGGAGACTCCTGGGCCATGAAGATGCTCCTGTCTGTGAAGACAGGGCAGAAGGCAGGAGAGCAGGAGCCAGTTCTCTCTCTCCAGGTCCCTGCTCTGCTTCCCAGACCTGAGTGAATCTGTCCTGAGGCAGCAGTGGGTACAGGGGCCTGCCCAACTGGGACACCAGCCACGTGCCTCCTACTGGAGCCTTTCTTCTCAGTGACCCTGGGGCAAAGCAACAAAGTGCTCTTGTCCCCTGAGGAAGCTCGGGCCAGGCCCTGCCTAACCCCAAGCAGAGAGGACTGAACAAGAGCTCAGGGGCAGAAGGCTGTTAGGGGGCAGCCAATGATTTGCATGTGGCATCCTCTCTAACCCAGTGGGGAATGAGGTAAAGGAAACATTGGGCAGCTCAGAGGCAGCTGTGGGGCCTCAGGAAGCAGAGCTTTGGGGGCATCTCCACCATGGCCTGGACTCCCCTCTTCCTCACCAATCTCACTCTCTGCCCAGATGACCAGCTGTCCGTGCATCAGGAGAAGGGACAGAGGGAGAAGACTCAGGCCCTTCCATGTTCCTCTTATCCTGGAGAGATAAAGTCACCATGACTGCAGTCTCACTGTCCTGGTGTCCCTTTCCTTCATTGCAGGGTCATGGGCATAGTCTGGGCTGACTTGGGAAGCATAGGTGTTGGGGTCTCTGGGAGGGACAGTCAACATCACTTGCACAGGGAGCAGCACCAGCATTGGAGCAGATGGTGGAGTCTGGTACCAACAATACCCTGGAAGTTCCCCCAAAGACTGTGATCTTCAGAACTACTCAGACCTCAAGGCTCCCAGATTGGTTCTCCAGCTCCAAGTCAGGCATCATGGCCTCCCTGACCACATCGGGCCTCCAGCTTGAGGATACTGTTCAGCATTTGATCTGAGGACCAGTGATCCCACAGTGCTCCAGACACATGGGAAAGTCAGGCAAAACTTTCTAGGCCTCTGCCTGGCCCCCTCACATCCTCCTTCTGTCTGGGACCAGCACTAGATCAGGAGACTTTGGCTGTCTGTTTTAAGGTTCTTAAAACAAAACTCAGATCGATATAATGGGGTGAGGCTTACAGCCCAGCCTCATTCTGACTCACTCTCACCTGTGGGCCTGAACCTCTCCCCTGCACAACTGCTAGGATTGCTTCCCTGGAAACACTCAAGGGAGCCATAGCTGTGAATGCATCCTCAGAGCCTCTCATCTCCCCAGCTGCAGAGCCTGTGCTCAATACACAGAGATTCATGGGGAAATGATGGAGGGGACAGGGCACACAGGGCATGGCTGTGTGGGGCAGGGGCAGCATGAAGATTGGGACATTGTGGCCACCCCCTTTCCTTTTATCCTGAGATTTGAAGACCCCACAACTGTGGGTTTGCAGCCTCCATCTGAAATCATGGGCCATGAATCTCTCAGAGCGAGGTCCTCTCTTCCTGAATCTTTTCTTCTGAGCATTCAAGTCAAATAATCCAAGCATGCACAAAAAACACAGGCTCTTGTCCTTTAAATGACCTTTGAGACACCAGGAACAGAAATCACTTCCTTCAGAACCAAGATTACAAGGAAGAGGAGACCTGGGAAGCATATAAAATGTCAGGTTCCTTCCCCAAGGAAGATCCAGTCCACAGGCAGATCACTACCATATATGACAACTCTAAGAGCAACCAATCAGATTGTACCAACTCGAGTCCCCATCACTCTCCCCACCTCCCTTTATTACCATCCAATGGAATCCCACTAAATTCTAAAACAGGGCTGACAGATCTCAGGATTCCCTTCTAATTGCCTAATGACCTCACAATAAAACTCTTTTTTTCCTCAAAATCTTCATGTAATGGTATTGGCCTCTGTGCATGTCATGCAGTGAGTCATGGCTCAGTGACACATCCTGACCTTCAGGAAAGGCAATGGACAGGACTTTCCCACCCCAGGCCTGATTTTCTACATATAGAACCCCAATGAAGTAGAATTAATATAGAGCTGTTCTGATCCCCAACTCATCTTCCTGAACTAAGCTTCTGCCTGACTGAGTGGAATGACCTGGGATATACACCAGACTACATTAACTACTTAGTCCTTGGGGTTCTTAAAGAACCAGCACCAGGAGAGATCTGCATGGAAAGACCCTCCCCCTCAGAGCATGGAGTGTCCTAAGAAGGCCAGGGTACCAGGGGACTGTGCTTTGCCTCTGAAGAAGGGCCCTGTTGGCACCAGGAGCACCTGCCTTCATGCTAAGCACATGAAATATGCTCAGCTCCATTTGTCATGAGGGAAATGCAAATAAAAAACACAATGAGATACCACTTCACACTGTAAGCTATAGGCAAAAGAGGAACAAGTATTTTCAGGTATCTGTACTCCACATCTACAGGTTGTGGGGAATTTGGAGCCCTCATCCATTGATGACAGGAATGAAAACACTGTCATTACTTAGGGAAAATGTTAAAATCTTCCTCACAAAGGTAAGTATGAAGTTACCATATGAACCAGCAATTCTACCCCAAAGTAAAACCTAAAGAGTGCTGACAATGTGTGATCACATGAAAACTTGCACAGGAATGTTCCTGGGAACTTCATTTATAATAGCCCTATTGCGGAAATGACCTGCATGTCTTTCAGTGATGAATGGTAAATGAACATTGATGTATCCACAAACAGGTGGTTATACAGCCATAAAGAGGAAAGGTTTACTGATACATGCTCCAATGTGGATGAATCTTCAAACTATTATAGTAACTAAAAGAAACAGCACAAAAAAGGCACATATTCTCTGGTTCTACACAGACAAAGTTACCAGTTAGAAATTTGTTTAGTGTTTCCATCTGTCTGCAGAGAAGTGCGACTGAGAAATGTCAGCTCATGGGTCATTATGTTCTGGAATTACATACATGGTATACTATAAAATGGTGAATTTTATGGTACACGAATGATATTCCAATTTGTAAAATAAATTTTTCCATGCTACTTGGCCTTGGGAGTAACTGAGCCTATGACCCTAGACAAGCACAAGATTAGCTGGGTACTGGGGAACATGAGTTAACTCACCAGGAGGGCTCTAGGTCAACTCACCTGAGTGTGGGATGTAATTAGGGAAAGAGAGAGACTGTGAAGCACTCAAGGCACCCCTTCCCAACATTTCTCCACCAGGTTTCCTGCCTGGAGTATGGGAGGATCTGAATTTGGCCTACAAACTGAAGGTCTGGGGAGCAGGTTAGGAAGCACAAGGAAAGACCTGCAAGAGGGCATCTTCCATCATTGCTACTCTCCTCAGGGACACTAAATGGTGTTGTGGTCCAGTCCCTGGAAAAGCAAGCACAGCTGGGAGATGGCCTTGAAGGCCCATTAACACCTGAGCACTGATGTGAAACTCCACTATAAACTGTAAACTGTCAAACTGGTGAGACCTCCCAGGAGGGAGCTCATTTGCATGACTGCCCTGCCCTGCATAGGGACTTAGGGGTTATAATGGAAACTGAGCAAGCTGACCCTGGGGAGAGTCCTCTTGAGAAGCACAGCACAGGGTTTGTCTCTACCATGGCCTGGACCCCTCTCCTGCTCACCCTTCTGGCTCACTGCATAGGTCAGGGTGCCCTTTCTGGGCTTAGGGTGGGGACAGGAAGCATGAAACCATCCTGTCCCCATCTCCACTCCAGACCATGGGGTCTCTCACCTGTTTTCAGGAGCAGTTTCCCAGGCTGTGGTGACTCAGGAACCTTCACTGTCCACATCTCCTGGAGGGGCAGTCACACTCACCTGTGGCTCCAGTTCTCGGGCCATCACCACCAGTAACTATGCCAGCTGGGTGCAGCAGAAGCCCTACCAGGCTCCCCATGGTCTGATATAAAATGCCAACAATAGGAACCCAGGGGTCCCTGTCCAATTCTCTGGCTCCCTGCTTGGGGACAAAGCTGCTCTCACCATCACAGGGGCCTAGACCGAGGATGAGGCTGAGTACTACTGTGCTCTGTGGTACAGTAACCATTTCCACAGTGACAAATGTCAGTGGGAAGTGAGAAAAAAAAACCTGGCTCAGCCTTGGACCCTAGCTCTGATATCTTCCTTCTCTTTATCTCAGAGGCTGGATCCAACCTAGTGTGGGCTCAGAGAGCTTGTGCCCACTGACCAAGAGGAGAGGGTCAGATATATTCATTCTCAGCTCAGAAAAGTTTGAACTGTTCATTTTATGAAAATGTATTTTTGTTAACCAGTACATTGACTTCCCAACAGTTGAAAAAAAATGGACAAAGGGACAAACTAAAAACTGTATGAAAAAGGCATATGTGTGTGGGAGTGTGTGTTTTAAATGAGAATTTAACATAGCCATCATTTCCTTAGGAAGAGAATGTATGTATGCTATCTTCAAGTCTGAATATGGAGTAGCCACAGTTTCATTATCAGGAGAAAGGTGATATTATAGTGATACAATAGGCAGTTATAGCTTAGCAACCGTGAGTCTTGATATAAATATGTAGTTAGCACCTTACTATGGAAATGAAACTTAGAAGAAACTTGATATAAATATATGTTTAGTACCTTACTATGGAAATGAAACTTAGAAGAAATGTGAAAAAATGGCATCATTTTGTCACTGATTATTTAAATGAGTTTTAAGAGTTTAAATTAAAAAAAAAGAAAAAGATGTAAAAATCTCATACATATAAATATAAATAGGAAGTATTAATTTTCAGGTAAACAGAAGTCCTCTTACACTCAAGAAAGTGTAGCTTCCTCCTAGCATCTTAATCCAACCCCTTTCACTAGGCTCCTGTGGGACCTTCCAGAGATATGGATGAACATGTGAGTCTATGCAGGTACCTCTAAAGCTCTAAGAGATTCTGCCTGTGCTCAGGGCAGGATGAGGAGGGCATGGCCTCCCTGCACAGGGAGGGAATGGCATGCAACAAGTACTTTATAAATGCCATAGGTTCCTTGATCCAAAGAGTATATTCCTCACATGCAACCTAAGGTCACACCTTCACCCAGACTCCTGAGTGAGCACCTCCACAGTCCATCACATTCCTGCCACTTTTGTTGAACTTTGACTCCACCAACAGTGCTTTGGCAATTCCATAAACCCTGGATCATCAGGATCTGAGCTATCAGTTGTGACGCCCAACCTCCCTGCACTTGAGCATCACATGAGGATCTTGTTAAAAAAATAATTGTTCATATCAGGGAACAGTGACATCAGATTCTGTGTGGGCTCAAGGGCAGACACCTAAGCCACACTCTCACCCTCACCTGTACACTGCTCTCCCACCTGGACCTCCCTCAGGGGAGGACCAGACACAGAGGCCCAATGCAAGGGACACTTCTTCTGAACATACACTCCAGGATGGGTCCTTCTGCTCTCATCCCAAATAACTGCTCCCGCCAGTCAATACTGGGTCATTGCTGAGTTTCTCCACCTTGTGGGTCCTGGTCACAAGTGATGCTTCCTCAATCACCCTCCCTGTGGTGTCATGGAAACTGGGATTACTGTTGCCCTGACTCTGTCTCAGCTAGGACTGGGCCCATTCAGTACACAAAGCCAACCACTAAGAACCCTGAGTGGATTCTTGTATTCCCCATTTCATAGGACTCAGGATGTCAGCATCCTTCTGGAACATACTGTGTCTATCAGCAACGTCAACTTGTGCCTTCAGGATTAGTTTCATTTTATTCCAAGTTTCATTTTATTCCAAACTCTTCACTCCCCTTTAGGTTCTCATCCCCTTTCATAGCTCAATTACTCCAGTAGCCTGATGACCCCAAAACTCCATCCACTGATCATTTTCACAAAAATGATATGGGGAAATCTCTAGAGAAACCAGGGTTTAACAAAAGGAAATTTTTTATACCATTTGGGTTCAAAGAAAAGAAATCAATGAACTTAAAGGAGTTGACTCTTAAGACACAGCAGCTGAGAGAGATTTGGCAGGTGACTCTCTGAGCAACTCAGTGGGTGAGCTCCAAAAGGGTCAGAATATCATAACAATATAGACACATGCCTTCATTCAATAGTGAGTGAATGTGCTTTAAGTATATCATTTAACTCAGATATCATTGAGTAGACCAGTAAGATTGTCAACCTCAGTCAAAGAGCATTTTACAAGACAGTGTTAACTCCTGGAATGGTCACCCTTACAGTAGATATTCTGTGGTGGAGATAAACTGGTCAATGTCCTACATGGTAATAAAGCCTTGTATTTGGTTTTACTTTTCTCCTCTGACAAAAATATATTTATTCACATGAATCCATTTATATGAGAATTCCAAATGATACCTAGATTCTCTGACACTTGGCATCCAGACTTTCCTAGATGGCATCTACTCTCTCTGTCAATCTTCTCATGCATCCATCATGTCTCAACCTTCTGACCTATATCCACAGCCTGCTTTCCCTTCTAGCCCTGTGGTATTATTACAACATGAACACCCACTCAGGAACCTCCTTGACTTGACAACCCCAGGGATTCCTAGGCATTTGATGTGATAAGTGCCTCCTCCTTTCTGAGTTTCAATCACTTGGATTCTGGGAGCTCCCAGCTCCTTGATCTCCTTGTTCATCTCTGTGTTGCTCTGTCTATAACTACTTTGTGGAATTCTCTTCATCCTCACCAAACACACATAATCTTCTAGTCATGCATTTATCCAATCAGTCTTTTCATCTGTTTTTCTCCTTACCTAGGATCCAGCAACATTCATCTTCCTAGACACACGTGCAGCAGTGACCTTTCTACCCCTGCTTCCTTCAACAGTGAAGGTAAGGACGGGAGGCACCTGTACAGTCCAAAACTTGTAAAAAAGAAACCACCTCAATTGTGACACAGTGAACAGCCAAGGGGGCCCTGGGCAGTTTCACCCATGAGGACCTGAGTAGAGGATTAAGACAGTCCTGATGGAATGGCAGGGACACATACAGGGACCCCTGTTCTTGCCCTAAGGCAGGAGGTCTGTAGGTAGAGAAGTAGGAAGGCAGGAGCTGCTCTGATGGGCTTAGGTCACCACCTCACTCATAGGTGTACAAGGATGTGACCACCAGAGGACATTCAGGGCCTGTCCCTGAGGATCCTGGGGGTGACCAGAGCTGGGAGTAGCTATCTGCACTCTAACAGGGCTCACAGGGCCTCAACTGACACCTTCCCCAACCCTTGGGAGCCACATAGCCCCACCTCACCCCACATGCCTGCTTCTCCTCACCCAGAGGGCCCTGACCAGAGTCCAGTAGGGGATCAGAAAGCTGGGGGATTTCATTTGCATTGTTTGAGCCTCCCTTCTCTCAGAATATGAGGAGGGCGTGGGAGAGACTTTGAGGAAGTTTCAATTCAGCTGTGGGGCTTCAGAATGCAGGACTCCAGAAACTCTCTACATGTCCCTGTACCCTCTCCTCCTTATCCTCCTCACTTACTGCACAGGTGACTGGATGTGGGGCCAGGAGAAAGGGCATTGAGGAGCCACATGGGGCTCTGCATCCTCCTCTTGTCTCCAGAACCCAGAATCATCTTCAGGGTCCCAGGCCCAGTCAATGCTGACTCAGCCGCCCTCAGTGTCAGGGGCTCTGGGCCAGAGGGTCACCATCTCCTGCTCTGGAGCAGCACCATCATCAGGGGAAATAACATGCACTGGTGCCAACAGCTCCCTGGAACATCCCCTAGACTCCCCATCTATGATAATAGCATTCAACCCTCAGGGTTCCCGATCACTTCTCTGGCTCCAAGTCTGGCAACTCTGCCTCTCTGAGCATCATTGGGCTGCAGCCTGAGGATGAGGGTGATTTCTAAGCTTATGTGTGGGACAGTGGCCTCAGTGCTCTCACAGTGCTCCACACTCATGGGGAACTGAGGCAAAAACCTGCCTCTGCCCCAGTGAAGCCAGTCACCCTTCTGACAGCCTGTGGCAGACACCAGCACAGGGTGACTGTGGCTGTCCCTAAATGTCATTGTCCCAAGGCCTGTTGCTAAGAGTACAGACAACTTCAAAGGGTAAGGGACAATGGCTCCTTCTCATTTTTTAAACAGCTTTGAGATGTGACTTTCAATCCATAAAGTTCACCAATTTGAAGTGTACAGTGAATGGTGTAAATGTGTTTAAGAATTGGTACAGCCATCATCATATGTAATTTTAGAACATTTTGATCGCCCCCATGAATACATGTCATCCCCCTGTGTATCAGCCCCAGCCACTCTCCTCCCACTCCCAGGTAACAAATATCCTACTTTCTGCATAGTTTCCTATTCTGGACATTCCATAGAAATGCTCTCAAATAATATGGAAACCTTAGTGACTGGCTTCTTTCACTTCATTTCTTCACATTATTTGTTTATGAGTTTCATCTATAGTGTAGCATAGGTAAGTAATCCATTAATTTTTAACATTCTTTGTTTTTAGAACAGTTTTATATTTTTTAAAAACTTGAGAAGATAGTAGTGAGTTCCCATATTCCCTGACCCCAGTTTTTCCCATTTTTATCTTACATTAGTTGATACATTTGATAAAATTAATGAACCAAGACTGATATATTATTAGTTATTAAAATCCACACAAATATTTCTTACTTTTTACCTAATGTCTTCTCTCTGTTCCAGGATCCCATCGCAATTATCACATGACATTTAGTCATCATTTCCCTTAGTCCCCTTTGGCCTGGGTCACTTTCTCAGCCTTTCCTTTTATAAGGAGGTTGAAATCCTGAGGAGTGCAGGGCAGGTATTTTGGAGGCTGTTCTACTATTGGAATTTGCTGGATGTTTTCTCATGATACAATGTAAGAGGGGCCCACTTTCTCAACATCCTCACACAACTTCTTCCTACCTGTCTTGGATTTTATACATTCTTGTGTAGGTTAAGGGTTATTACTTTGTGAATTTGAATTGCATTTCCCTAAGGACTGATGGGGCTTAGCAGCTTTTCAAGTGCTGTATTATTTTTATTCTTAGGGACACCCAGGGGTTTGAGGCACACCCATGGATTACTGGCTTTAGAAACTTTAGAGTGACTATAGCTGATGCAATAACCTCAGACTGCTCAACTCTACACTTAGTCAGACAATCCTTAGTAAGCACCGTAGATCCACTTACATACTCTAGGCTGAAAAACAGGAGGCCAGTGCACCTCCTACTTCCTGCACTGTCAAGAAGTGCCTGCTTGTCTCTGCCTGTCCCAGGCTCCACCAGGGCACACTGAGGTCTCCAGATCTGTGCAGAATTTCTCTCCTGAGCATGTGACTCACACGGTCACCACTGGAGACCAGCACCAGGCCCAGCCTGTGGCTTCTGGTGCCTCAGCAGAAGCCCCTCCCTTGGGAAGAAGGACTTGGATGGAGTCTCAAATGCAGGTCCTTGTCCCTAGAAATGTCCAGGTCATTTTATCAACCACTGTACAATAAGCAAGACCATGTTGATGGATAGAATAACTTATAAACAATGGTAATTATGATCCTTTACTTTATTAATATAATGACATTTTTTAACAAATTAATTTATTGATATATATTAATAAAGCATAAAATTTTTCATTATTCCAATCATATAATAAACAAAAAAACAACTTTAAAACTTATCACCTTGCAATCTCTCTGCTTCCGCTGCCATTCATAGCTGTATTATGTTTCTTTCTCTCTAGTGTATTTTTTTTAATATTTTAAAAGATGCTTAGATTACATAAATTTTACACAAAAATTACAGGGATTTCCATGTTCCCCACTTCCCACACCTCCAATAATGCCCTCTTAGTGCAGTAGGCAGGGCGTCAGTCTCATAATCTAGAATATTTTTATTTATATTTTGTAAAAAACTTTTTTATATAAAATATGCAACCCATATTCATATTTTACATGAGGTTTCATTCTGCCATACAG
>JAQZBX010091850.1:0-12330 GCA_029593785.1 Cabassous unicinctus
TAAATGTTACACAAAAATTACAGGGATTCCCATGTTCCCCACCTCCCACACCTCCCATAACATCCCACATAAACATCTTTCATTAGTGTGGCACATCACCTGCAATGGATATACACATCCTGGGGCTTTGCCACTAAGCATGGACCATAGTTCACATTGTAGACCACACTCTCTCCCACACAGTTCTGCATGGTATATGTTGATGTAAAATGGCCTGTATCTGTCATTGTAATGTTACTCAGGATAATTCCCAAGTCCTGAAAAAGCCCCTATATTACAACTGCTTTTCCCTTCCCTGCCCCAAAAGTGTCCAGTGGCCACTGGCTCTACCTCACTGTTGTAATTTCTTCCATTGCTTGAATCACAGTATGTCTACAACAGAATACTTTTAAGTCCACTCTAGTCCATAGCTCTTCCCCCAATCCTGAGGAGTTTCGGATGGTGATGTCCACTCCACCTCCAAGTGAGAAGGGGCTTATATCCCATGGATACAGTGGATGGGATTATCCTGCCTGCAGCTGCAGACTCTCTCCATTTCCTGGGATGGCCATTGTCCATCATCGTCTCCTCACCAGGTGACTTGGGTGAGTCCATTGAGCTGTAGAGTAGGAGTTGCAGCTCCACCGAGATTCCAGGCACAGCTGGCACATGGGCAGGCCAGAGGCTCCAGTCTCTGGAAGTACACCTACAAACCCCAGCATCACCTATAGGTTTGAATAGAAGGGACTGATGGACCACGTGCAGGGAGGACTTATTTGAGTCCAACTCTGTCACTCTCAGGAGCACAGATTTTGCAACAGGTTATGTGGTTGTAGATTCTTTTTATAACTACCTGACTCCACCACACATTCCATATTCCCTTTGTTATCAATGAGCACTTCAGTTCTTCATTGTTCTATCCCTATTTGTTGACAGAAAACCTTATTTCTGAATGGTGTTGGCCAATAGAAGTCCTGCCTGAATTGGACTGTTTTAATTTTCCATTGATTTTAATCACAGTTCATGATAGATACCTTAATGGATCTCTTATATTCCAAACATAATTTTCTTTAACTTCTATGTGTAAAACACTCCAGTTTTTACCCTTGGCAATCAGGATCAATCATCCCAGCTGATAAAGTTAATCCCTTCTTTACTTTTTGATTTGGAGACATGAAGAGCTCCAAGTGGCTAGGTAGTTGTCTTAATTTTCAGTTCAATGGAATCATTACATTGTTTTCTGCTAGAAGCATTCCTACCTTTGGCAATAAGAATGCTAGGACAGCAAACACAGAAACCAGACTTACTATTGAGCAGTACCACAGCTATTTCCAAACTCTTGATCTTGGACCCATGAATCCTGGCTGTGGGAGAAACAGCACCATATATCAGATGCCAATTTAGAGCATATACAAACTCCTGGATAACATGTCCCAGCCCTGAAAGATTTCACCACCTATCAGCCACTGAAACTGAGTCTTTAAAAGGCCATTCCATCATTCTATCAAGTCAGCTGATTCAGAATGTTAGGGAATATGGTAAGACAGATTCAATGACCATTGGTCCGTTGCCACATTGCATTTTCTTTGACGTGAATTCCTTTGTCAGAAGCAATGTTGTACAGAATACCACAAAACTGGATGAGATATTTTTTAAGTCCACATACGGTGGTTTTGGCAAAGCATTGAAAGCAAGCAAGAAAACTCTGTATGCAGAATGTGTGCATTCCTTTAAGTATAACCTGCTTCTTACATGGTGGAAGCAGTCTGTTGTAACCAACCTGTTTCAAATTGAGCACTCAGCAGTGCCTCTAGCTTTGTCAGCCTTGCTGAGTGAAAATCTATGTTCGTTCATCTACATATAAGCTCCATTCTGGCCACAATGGACACTTTGTTCATGAGCCCACTGGTTAATGACTGGAGTAGCTATGTTAAGAGGGTGACCGGTATCCACAAAAAGGATCCTCTTATCCAGTTGATTATTAAAATCCTTCTCTGTTGAGGTCATCATTTGTGAATACATGGGGCCCAAAAACTTCATGTTTATACTTATTCAGAGAGGTCTATCTTCATAATGCTTCCCTAGGTCTCCTTTTCTCTAATTTTCCTATTATGTTCTTTCTAAGTCCATGACTACCCATCCAAACAATTAACCCAGACTATGGATTGTTGCATAATGAAAAATCTACCCTTCTATGAAAATGAAAAACCAGATGCTTACTGGGTTGATTGCTTTTCACCCTTTTCATTCAGAGATGTCCCAGAAAGGGACTGTAGTTTTGCAACTGTCCACTTTTGTGTATTGCCTGCATATCATCCGGAACCATCTGCATTGTGTATAGACCAATTAGTCAGATTGAATAGGGATATTATGGTAATCACCCACCCTTTGTCCTTCAGGTCCTTGATGATGGCACTAATCTCCAGCTTGTCAAAGAATGTGCAATGAATGTGGTCTTACTTTTGTTTTTCTAATGATAAAAAAAATATCATGCAGTTCAGGATCACACAGCTTTATTTAGTGATTCATGAATTAGGCAACATCCTATTCAGATAGTGGAGGTGTCCTCCCCTGAGGGGTTAGAAAAGAGAAGCTCATATAAGATGAATGCAAAAGCAAGTGAGGAAAGTTCTGTTAGGCTGACATTAAGTTTCCATTTACATAGAGATGTCTTACAAAGTTTAATGGGAAAATACATTAATTAATGTGGTATATTTATCTACTGGGCCAAAAGTAGTTTTACCACCAGGTGTTGTTAGGAGCCCTATAGCATATATTTCGTTTTCTTTCTGAGAACCTTTCTCAGTAAAGGGCCCTATCCCAGCAGTGAACAATGGAGGTGGCCATTTTATTTTACTTAAAAGTATTTTCCTAGAGAATGGCAGCACGAGTGATTTCTATTTGATTTTTCCCACAATCAAAGCCCTAATTCAGATTTCAGCGAATGAATGTGGCAATTCTGCCTATTGCTTATTATTTTTTTTCCTATAATACATTCTGGAACTGGGGAAATAACCACAAAATGTTTGAAGGATCAACTGGCTACACTATGACGTGGACCTTAACTTAAACTATACTCTTCATTTGACCTCTAAATCCCATCCTTTGACTGGTAGAGCACAGAGATGTTTTAGGTCTCCTGAAATTAATGTCACTTCAGAGACAGTGTCAAGTTATCTCCAAGAGTCCAATTATTTCCTTTTCTAAAATTTGCAGTCACCCTGGTAAAGGCCACTCTTCTCTTTGGGGAAGACTTGGAATAAGATTAACAAATTTTTTAGCTGTGTATCAAAGCCCTCTTCAAGAGGATTGACCTTTATTCTAGAGATTCAGGGTCTAACAACTCTCTCAAGTCTGGAAATTGGCTAATGGACCACAACTGTCTGTTTTGTTGATTCAAATTATACTTCTGTTCCCTGGACATTGAACCTCTCTATTTATACTGATCATTTTAATATTTAGTATACTTCCCATCTATATCTTTTCTAGGGAAACCATGAGCAACTAGCCAATACCGTAAGTATTTAAAGTAGATTTTTAAGATTACTGCTTTAATTCTGCTCTCTATTATTGTAACCATGGTCACTTTGTCTTAAGAGATTATGTACCTTCACTTGTCCCCTAACATGCCAGGCTCCAATCACATCCATTGCATTTAAGGATTCCAGTTCAGGGGTAGTGATTCCTGCTGTAAATTGTGTTATACAGGTTAGTGACCACAGAGCACCTCAAGGATATTGAGGCTTCCTTGTCAACTTTATTTCTTACAATCACAATGAAATTTATGTCATCTGTACCCTAATATAATGATTGAGCAAGTCTCAAATTATATAAACACTTTAACATACCAATATCCTTATGCCATTGAACAGCTTCTTTAACAGTATACTTAGGCAATATTAGCATTTCTACTTCATTTAATGTAAGCCATCATGTGGTCCATCTTTTTACCAACCAAGCAATGAGACTGTTGGAGTCCTGTCTAAGCCCTAAGACATTGGAAACAAAATCTCTGCTTAGTGGGCTCACATTGATGATGATCAGTGTAGGTCTTCTCTGCCTGATTCACACAGAAGAGGCAATTATGTGACAGTGGAGTTTCCAAGAAAGTCAGAGTTTATTGCCCAATATACATCAAGGAGAGTAGAAGACCAATTGGCTATAAATCAGTTTTCCTAAACTGTAGAATTTTTCAGAGTTTTATAGCATTCAAACAAGGGCAGGCAAACTTAGGGTATTGTGGGATAACAAGGTTAGTGAGAGTCTAATCATGCAGATTGATTACATGTTTAGTTTATGTGAGGCTTAAGGTTTAGGTTACTGAGCATGCCAGGTAGCCCAAATCTGATTTAGCAAAATAACTTAGGAAATAGATGTTGTCAATTCTGGGTTGACTTATGTTAATAAAACGCTATATGAAAAATCACCTGACTTCAGGGGGGCTACAAGCAAAGAAACCTCACTTCTAGGTTGCAAACAAGACAAGGGAATACCAGCAAGGCCAGTAACCAGTTGTCTCCTTACTGTCCATTTATGAGGTAAGGTTATGCTATTTCAAAACATAGCATCACTATTAAAGAAACAAGGCATCTGGGTTACAGTTCAGTGAATTTATAATAGTTACAGATATCTGCTCTGGCTACTAAAAAGGGCTAACATATGTCAAGGCTGTAATTAAGAGAGCTATCACCATTATTGGTATTTTCTTTTGAACAAAAAAAATATATGTTTATTTATTTATTTATTTTTTTGGTTACAACATCAATAAATCCAATTTGTCAAACTTTATGTTCTTTCCACCATTATCTCACATCTTACTATAGGGTTCTGCCTGTGTTTCCAAGATTTCTGTGCATATAAATTAGAAAGCGTATGCAGCTTATTGCAGTGTAGTGCACCTCATCATTGGTCACACTTTGTACCTCTCATCTTCCAGGGTTTCCTGGGACTACAATTTACCTTTAGTTCTAAGGCAGAGTGGGTTGATGGAGTTGAGTGTAGAAGAGAATCAGTCGTGAGTACAGTGTGTTTCAAGGCAATTAAATCAGGATAGATCATTATAGTATTCTCAGGAAAAGCAATGTTAATATCCTCAGACAGAGGTGGAAGGGATGTCTCTACTGAAAAAAAACTGCAGCAGAATTTAGGATTACAATATCACCATCTTCAACAGCATCTGCTTTATATACCAGTTTCAGAACACCATTCCTTCCCAGGCAAAGTACTTACTTTAACAGTAGACACTCTTTCAAATTGACTAATCAATTTGTGTTATAAATCACCTTCTCATAGGATGAAACTCTGGATTTACTTTCAGAAATTTCAGCTCTGCAGCTATAAGAGATGACTGTTTCTTTCAAGTCATATAAAGAAATTTTAGGCATTTATGAAGAACTACTGGTAATTGAAAGGATTGATCTTACCCTTTCTTTCTCCACAGCAATTATAACCAAGCAGCCAGACTCATTATACTCGTTAGTTTGACAAATATTCTAAGTTTTGAAATAAAAGGTCACCCAGAAACTTGCCTTTTACTAGTATTTGATTAGGAATATCCAATGGTGATAGTTTCTTATCCCTATTGCCACATTATGCCAAAGACTATCAAAGTCATCTTTACCTCTGAAAATAGTCATTAGTGACTTTAAATTTAATCATATCAAATAACCAATTACGCAAACATGAGAAACCCTTCAGAAAATTGATTTGTAAGTGTCTTCCTCTAGAACCATTCTCAGTACCAATTTATGTTTCAATTTGGATCCTCCGAAGAAACAGAATGGGATGGGGGAGATTTATTTTAAGCAATTGGCTACCAAAATTGTGTGGGGTTGGCAAAACTGAAATTAATAAGTAGGGCTGCATGCCCTACTTGCATGCCATTCACTGGTTTTGCAGTCTTAAGTATGAAATTCTTATGCAATGTCAAGAGACCGGAAGCTCAAACCAAAGTCAATGTTGTAGTTTAGGCCAAATTTCTTCTTTACTAGAAAAACCAATTTTTGCTCTTAACACCTACTACTGATTGAATGAGGCCCATCTGCCTCATTGAGTGTAATATTTAGTGAAACACAGCAGATTGCAGTTATTAATACATAGACAAATAAATTCACAACAACATCTAGACAAATGTTTAAACAAGCAACCGGGCACAATAGCATGGCCACCATGAGACAAAGTTAACTATCATATAAGCTAAAACCCTAGAAATAGGAGAAAATCTTTAAAATCCCTTCCTAAAGTGTTTCCTCCTTATGTTATCTGGGGAATAATGTCACCCTCTCTACAAAAATGTGATTATTTTGTCTACAACTTTCAGGTCTGATTAGAAAGAACTTTTAAAAATACTCAATGCTGGTTATAAAGGGAGACTCCACTATGGAAATCTCCATATTCTTTTTTATTAATGCCTTTAGGCTTGAAATATCCAATGCTATTTCAAAGTATGAAAGAGTCTGGCATAACACATATATCCAAGAGCTGTAACACTTAAGCATTTGAGTATAGCACAATAAAGAGAGAGAAAACCACACACCACAATCTTAATGGTACTCCAAATGAAACAGCTTGAAGGGATCAAAAGGCCCTGGACAAATACAATGCTGATAGAAAAGGATACTTGCATGTATCACAGAATCTTCCCCCAAAGCCTTTGTCTTATTCTCAACAGGAAATAGATTCCCCCACAGGCAGTTCAATCAGAAACAAAATGCCTCTGCTCCAGGAAAGGCATCCTCTGGAGTCCCCAATTGTATAAGATCAGCCAGGAGAAATAACTCTCAGTAAATTTTTATCAAACCTTATGTATAGAAGGCAATGGAGCCAGACTCTCCAGCATTAGGTCCTTTCAGTTTCTAACCAACATTACCCAAAGTAATAAAAAGTTGACAGTGGAAGAGCTCAATAGTCAAATACATTGTTTCACTCTGCTTCTTTGCATTGTTCTAGTCTCCTTATTTTCTCAACATGTATTCATTCTCAGACGTTCAATCATTTCTAACCCTTTAGGACAGAAAGTTTGGTCCAATGGCAAACTGCCAACAAACAAAAGTCTAGGTCAGATAAATTCACTATTGAATTTTGCCAAACATTTAAAAAAAAAATTTAACTCTAATATTTCTCAAACACTATCACATTTAGAAAGGAATGGAACACACTCATTCACTGTATGAGACCAGCTTCATTCTTATACCAAGGCCAGTTAAAGATATCAAACAAAAATCAATAATTTCTCATATGAATATATATTTAAAACTTTTCAATAATATACAATGTAAACACAAACAGCATATTAAAGAGATTATACACCATACCCAGATATAATTTATTCTACAAATTCAATGGCAGTTCTTTGTAAAAACAAATAAATAAATAAATATAAACATTTAATTGAACACATTTATAAAACAAAGAAAAACACATGAATATCTTAACTGATTCACAAAAAGGAAAAAAGCACACTTTCATAAAAATGATTCAGAAACCTACAAATAAAAGTGAATTTCATCAACATGATGAAGGGTATTTATGAAAAATCTGTACCAAACATCATACACAATGGTGAAAGTGTGAAATCATAACTAAAATCAGAAACAAGAAAAGAACAACTGTTTTCTTCACTGCTAATAAATATTGTACTGGGCATTTGAAACAGCAAAATTAGGTAACAAATGCAAAGAAAACTTACCCAAATTGGAAGGGAATAAGTGAAATTGTTTCTAATTGCAAATGATGTCTTATATATACAAAATATAAAAAAATCTCCAAAACACCTCATAGATATAATCAATGAATTTAGCAAATTTGCAGAGGTACAAGTTCAACATGCAAAAATAGGTTGTGTTACTCTATACTAACAAAAAGAAATACAAAAGTAAATTAAGAAATTTCCATTTACAATAGCATCCAAAAAATAAAATACCTGAGAATAAATTTAAACAAGGATATGAAAACTTCGCACATGGAAAACAATTAAACATTGCTGAAAGTAGTTAAAGAAGACCAAAATAAATAAAAGTACATCCCGTGATCATGGATTGGAAGACAGCAACCTTAAGTTGGTAATACAACCCAAACTGTTCTATATATTCAATGTAATTATCCAATGGTCTATTTGGCAGAAGTGGAAAAAACTGATTCTCAAATTCATTTATAATTTCAAGGAATACTGAATAGAAAAAGAATCAGTCTTGAAAAAGGAAAAGTTAGACAACACACACTTCCTGATTTCTGAAAAATAATAAATTAAGAGTCTTGATAATTCCTGATTCCTGGAAAATAATAAATATGTTGATAAAGATGTGGAGATTTTAAATTTGCTGATGGGAATGTGAAATGGTTCAGCCACAGTGGAAAAGAGTTTGCTGGAAGTTTCTGAATAAGTTAAACATAGACTTAATATATAACCCAGTAGTTGAACTCATATGTATAGGATTTCAAGAAAAAAAAAATTTTAAATGTGAAATTCTGGTCAGTCAAAATAACAGCATAGAATGCTTCAGAGTTTTATTAAAACATAGGTGGAACTACTAGGAAAAACTGGTAGAGCCATCTACTCAGAGCTCTAGAAAAGAGATGATTGCAATAACAGGGCAAGAATATATAGATTTAAGGTGTATATATGGGAGCATTTTTGGGACATGGGAGTTGTCCTGCATGACATAGCAGTGACAGATATAGGACACTGTATATTTTGTCATGACCTACAAAATTATGTGGGACAGAGTGTAAACTATAATGTAAACTGAAATCCATGGTTAGTAGCAGTGCTTCCATATATATTCATCAATTGTAACAAATATACCACACATTTGAATTATGAATTTGAATTATGTTGTTGATGTGGGAAAGTGTGGGAGGTGTAGGGAGTGGGGCATATGGGAATCCCTTACACTTTTTATGTAGCATTTATATAATCTAAAGCTCCTTTAAAATTAAAAAAAAAAAAGTTTAAAAGCATTAAAAACAAATAAAATAAATGGAGAGGAAGAATTTAATGATAGAAATTAAATCAATTTGGAGTACCAACAATTAAGAATATCTAATATTATTATTTAAAGTTATCAATAATTTCAAGGTTTCATGCCAAGGAGATGGAGAAGAAAAGATTTGCTTTAATAATAATTGACAAGATAGGAATTTGAGAGAAGGGAATCAGCTGATGAATTTAGTTTTGGGTATATATGATCAAAGTAGAGATGTTTTATATTAAAAGAGACAAGAGAGACGTAAACACAGTGCATGGTCCTTGATATAATTTTGGTTTGAAAACCAGTGACAAGATGTTTGTGGTATAAATGAGGAAATCTGAGAATTGACCATTAGGTGATATTAAATAATAATTATTAATTTCATTGGTTGTGATAATGTTATTGAGATTACATAGAAAATATCCTTACTTTTTCAGAGATGTTTTCTGATGTATTTGGATCCGACGTGCCTGGATGTCTGCATTGTTCTTTAAAACACTAAAAATAAATAATGAAATTAAAAAAAAAAAAAAACAGTAAGAGAAACACATGGAACATTTGCTGGCCGCTCATCCAACCCATCCTAGGCATGTAGAGGAGCTGGCTTGTGCTTTTACTGTGGGTCCCTGGACTTGTTCTGTAGGGAGAAGTGTCACTCCAATGAACATACTGGGGAGCTTGTATGTTGGTGCATATCTACTGAAGGTTTAAAACAGGATACTTATCTAAGGCTTGCTCCCTAAACTTGCCTGCAGGAAAAAGGAGCATACAAAAGAGAAAGCAGTGTAAGAAACAATCAAATCACACCAGTCTAGGAAAAAAGACACAATAAAGCACTCAGGATGCAGGAAACGTTCATATATCTATATCTATCTATCTATCTATCTATCTATCTATATATATATATGCCATAGAGTAAGTTTTTATTTTTATTTTTAAAAATACTTAGATTATACAAATGTCACAATAAATATAGGTGATTCTCATATGCCCCACTCCCCACACCTCCCACATTAATAACATCCTTCATTAGTGAGGTACTTTCATTGCAATTGATGAACACATTTTGGAGCATTGCCACTAAGAATGGATTAAGTTTGCATTGTAGTTTACACTCTCTACTACCCAATTCTGTAGGTTATGGCAAGGTTTATAATGGCCTGTATCTGTCATTGCAATGTTATTCAAAATAATTCCCAAGTCCCAAAAATGGCCCTGTGTTATACCTGTTTTTCCCTTTCCCTGCCCTCAGAAACTCCAGTAGCCACTGCCTCCATACCAATTATATAAGTTCTGCCATTGCTAGAATCACAATAACTTTATAGTAGAACAAAAGTAAGTCTAATTTAGCCCATAGTTCATTCCCCAATCCTAAGGATTCTAGGATGGTGATGTCCACTCCACTTTTAACTGAGAGGGGGCTGTGATCTCATAGGGCTGATGGATGGGACTCTCTTGCTTGCAATTGTAGATACTCTCAGTTCCTTGGTATAGTAGTTGTCCATTATCACCTCCATGTTAGTTGTCCTGAGTGAGACCAATTAACTGGAGAGTAGATGTCGCAACTTCATTGAGATTCAGGGCCCAGCTGGCACATGGAGAACCCAAATGTATATTTGAAAGGAATTAGAGGGTACATTCAGATACTTATTAACTTGGCAATTCCTGAGACCTCAAGTGCATGTTCAGGATAAGATATATGCTAAGAAAAGACAGAGGACACTGTGTGCTCACCTCAAGCTGATATTCTTGGAAGGAGAGCTAAATACAGAAGGAAAGCATAAGGAAACAGAGAAAATTTGCAAATACTGTGGAAGGCATTTTACATTGGTCAATTTGTTCTTACTAGTCATGGAATCAAGGAAATAATTGTCAAATCACTAGCTGGCTACAAACTTAAGAAAGAGAAAGATCAGGTATTAAATCCCAGTGTTATCACATTAAATATTAAAATGTGCAGTGTACATAAAAGATTACAAGACAACCAAAAGAAACAAGAAATGATGCCCTCTTCAAAGAAACAGGATAAAAACTCAGAAACCATAAAAAAAAAAATCAGGCATTGGACACACCAAAGATTTTTTACCTCATAGAGGTAAAAGAAAACATGGAAAAATAAATAAAATATAACATGAAATATAAAAATGAACAAAATGAGAATCCCAGTAAGGTGATAAAGATTGTAAAAAGGAACCAAAGTTTAATATTGGAATTGAAGAATACGATTATGAAATCAAAATTTCCCAGAACTGAAAAAATAAATATCAGTAAGATGAAAATTCTACCCAAACTGATTTAAGATTCAATGCAATCCCAACAAAAATCTTAACAGCCTTTTTTTTGCAGAAATGGAAAACCCAATCATCACATTTATTTGGAAGAGTAAATATCCCCAAATAGGCAAAAAAAATATCTTTAAAAAGGATAACAAAATTGTACGACTCACGTTTCCTGACTTTAAAGCATACGATTTAACTATAGTGGTAAAAACAGCATAATAAAGGAATAGATAGACAGATAGACCAAGGAAACCAAATTGAGAATTCAGAAATGGGCCTTCACAACTCAGTCAAGTTACATTTGACAAGGCTGTCAAACCCTCCCAGCTGGGCTGGAAGAGTCTATTCAACAAATGATAATGGGAGTACTGGATATTCATATCCAAATGAAAGTAAAAAGACCTCTAGCTCACATCTTATACAAAAATTAACTAATAATGGATGAAGGACCTAAATATAAAAGTGACAACCATAAAACTCCTAGAAGAAAAGGTAGGAAAACATCTTCAAAATCTTGTGTTAGGTAGTAGTTTCTTAAACCTTATGCCAAAGCATGAGCAACAAAAGAAAAATAAATAGAAAAATGGGACTCCCTCAAAGTTCAACACTTCTGTTCTTCAAAAGACTTTGTCAAGAAAGTTAAAAGGAAGCCTACACAATGGGAGAAAATATTTGGAAACTACATATCTGATAAGGTGTTAATATCCATGTTATATAAAGAGATCATACAACTCAACAAAAAACAACTCAATTAGAAAATGGGCAAAAACTTGACTAGACATTTCTCTAAAGAAGAAATTCAAATGATAAAAAAAAAAAACACATGAAAAAATGTTCAACATCACTAACTATTAGGGAAAAGCAGACCAAAACTAAAAAAGAAACCATTTCCAATATTATACAATGGCTTTTACTTATTCATGTATATATATGAGTGCTGGAAAGGATTGGAGGAACAGGAAAACTCCATCATTGTTGGAGGGAATGTAGAATGGTACAGCTTATGTAGAACACAGTTTGACAGCAACTCAAGAACCTGAATGTAGAACTTCTTAGTAGTGAGTTCATTCCGCTCTGCTTCCTCCTGCTGACTTCTGCAGTAT
>JAQZBX010091851.1:0-12340 GCA_029593785.1 Cabassous unicinctus
ATGTAAGGCTTCAAGAGAACTCAAGATGAGAAAACTCACTGACCCTTGCTTCTCTTGAGAAACATTTATTTTCAGGCCTAAGAGATGGGGGGGGCGGGGGGAGGTGGGAACTGAGTCAGTGCAACTCAATGTGCATTTATTGAGCAATTACTATATGTAAGGCTTCAAGAGGACTCAGGATGAGAAAACTCACTGGCCCTTGCCTCTCTTGAGAAACATTGGGGGCGGGGGAGGGGGGAAGAAGCTCTCTTCCCTTTCTAAGCATCGATTAAACAATATCAGAAAGAAGAAAAAAAATATGGCATTCCAGAGTTAGAAGAAACATTTCTTAGGTAAAGATGAGACCAGAAAGCCTGTAGAAAAGATGCCCTCACTTTGTAAGGCTGTCACTGTGACTGGTAGACTTCATGTTGCTTACATTCCCCTGCCCCCCACTTCCCCAAGTGATCTGTAACTGTCTTTTTGATAAGCCTTAACCAGATTAAATGTCCTTCCTGTTCTAAATAGAGTGTTTCCAGCCTGGGCTAATGATTGTTAACGGAAAAATGACTGATACGGCCTAAACCTTCTTTTGTGTTTCCTTCACGTCTCTGCACATTGTGGACCGCGCCCCCCCCCACCCCTCTACCCCCATTTTGCTGTGATTCTAAAGCTCATACCCTGGCTTTGCATCATCTTCCTGAAACCTCCTTCTTTATTATTTTCATCCTAGTCCAATGGGAGTCATTAGCTTAGTGAGTATATGGACCCCAAGGCTGTACCCGAAACCGTCGAGTGTTTTACTGTTTCTGAGACCAGTGCCACTTTCTTCTGAGCCCACACAAATGGCTCTCAGCTATTAAACACGTAGAAATGCTATGCTATATTTTTATAAGTTCTTGGAGAGTCTCTTCGTAATGTTGGCGATGATATATGGAATAAATTAATTAAATGACAGTTGATGGTGAAACCTCTATCCCAGTGTTTCTCAACGGCAAGACTATTAGCATTTTGGGCTAGAAAATTCTTTGTTGGCCCTGTGCATTGTAGAATGTTCAGCAGCATCCTGACTTCTACCCACTAGATGCCAGAAGCACCTGTCTTCCCTCCCAGGTGTGACAACCAAAAATGTCTCCAGACATTGCCATATTTCCTAGGGCAGAATCACCTCTGGTTAAGGACCACTGGTCTGTCCAAAACTCTCATCTTTTCATTCTGCTATTCCAGAAGTCTTTTCATGGGTAATTGTTTGTTCATTTGCTCATTGAATCATTCATGCATTCATTTATCAAATCTTTGTTAAATTTCTACTTTTACCAGCCTTTATGCTAGGAACTAGGAATAAAAGATGAACCAGGCATCTACTTCTTCACATTCATATAGGTATGAATATATATATGTAAGTTTGAATATGTGTATATATTCAAATTTTTGAGTCAATTTTGAATGCATCGTGATTTCTATCATGTTGATTCTTATCATTATTATCCTGAAAGTTCCCTTTTCTAAGTATTGCTCCCAGGCTGTGACTCTGGTTGGCATTTGAGTCAATATGGCTTCTTTAGTGCATGATGTGTTTCTATTTCTGTCGCCTGGGTCTTTGAGGAAAACCCGGCTTAGAGGATGGGTCAGTAGTATCCTTGGCTTGCCACAGCTGGCACCTTGTAAAATGATAATGCTCTATTAATCTATCAATTTCATCCTTGAATGCTGCCCACATTTCAGATTCAGCCTCTCACTTGACACTCTGGATCTGCTGTTTCCTGATACTGCAATTTCTTTCATTCTCTTTTACCAGCCACCTGCGGCTACGTTGAACATATTGGTCATTGTAAGTTTTATTTAAGGAAACTTCTGTTTGGGAACCAAGCTCCACGCCAGCAGAGGTCTACTCATTTGATTGCTTTCTGGCAAACTCTGTTTAAGTTAGTGTGTTTCCTTTAAAATGTTTAGAAACTGCAATATGAAAATTGCTGATGGGAAATCAAATTTACTACAGTGTTATTTCTAGGGGGAGACAGAGAGGGTGCATTTCAGGGAGGGGTTGACAGCTTTAACTATGTTGGTGATTTTTACTACTTTATGTTGGATGGCAGGCATTTCAGTGTGATATATATATGTGTGTGTAAATATATTTTTTAAGGATATACCGGGGATTAAGCCCAAGACTTTGGACATGGGAAGCAGGCGCCTAACAACTTGAGATACATCCGTGCCCCCATTATATTATTTTTAAATATATTTTTGTATACCCAAAATAATTTGTAGTAAGTTTTAAAGGGAAAAAAAATAACCGTTTGGAATTTTTAATTTTTTTCCTGTCTACTATTTTTAAATGGATTTGGGAGCATGGGCTTCACAAGCTCTACTATCCACATTCCTGCCCCTGGGGTGGGGGGGAGGAGAGGAAACGGGGAGCAGTTATTTGAGATTTGTAGTTTTTATTTTTTTGTAGTTTTTAAAATCCTGTAAAGAATGGCCTTGCTTTCTTGCCATGTGGTGTTGAAAAAAAATTTTGACAGCAACTTAAGCTTACATTAGGGTAACCAGGCTCATCTATAAAATGGGGAAGACCTGTTATAAATAAATTTCCTCCAGGATGCAGGGTGCTGGGGCTCCAAATGCCAGCCAGCCTGAGCTCTGGCCTTGCGAATTCCAAAGGAGAGAATAAACTGGAGAAGGAGGCGGAGAGGAGGGAGGTGAGGGTGGCTGGGGAGGAGCGACAAACCCTCACCAACACACCCAAATGACCAGATTCATCACTGCACGAAACTTCACAAGTTACACCCACTCCCTCTGCCAGAAGCCAGGGAAGGCTGCTGCTTCCTCATTTCTGTTACTGGAAGTTTGAGAGATGTGAAGCAAGACGGGAGAAGCGTGTGCGCCGCGCCGAGCCGCGGTGAGCTTTAATTTTAAAACCGATTCTTTCTCCTGGCGGGTTTCTTTGTGTCGGGTGGCCAGGGGAAGCCGCGAGCGTGGGTGCGGACACGGAGCGGCTGGGGAGAGCCCCGAGGTCCGCTGGGGCTGGGGGCACCGTGCGCCCGGGAGCTCCGCGCCTGGAAGGAGCTGGCGGCGGCTCCGCGCCCAGGCGCCCCGGGCGCTGCGCTCTTCCTGCGGAGTCCGGTGGACGCCGGGCTGGCGCGGTTCTAGGGGGAAGGGGCTCGGGCTCGGAAAGCGCTTCCTCCCGTCTTCTGTAGCCAAGGATCGCCTGGGATCCGACGGTCACGCCTCGGAGGGAGGCTGCCGGATCGCCTTACCCACCCAAGTTGCGTCCTGCCCCCGGCTGCCCCGCTGCCCGTTCGGTAATGACAGGTCACCGTGGTTGAAAATGAACCCCATGGAAAGTTTGGGATTGGAGGGAGCCCTGTTACTTGCCTTAGAAAAAGTTCCGAAAGGATATTCGGAAGCGGTGGCGCGGGACAGGCACCTAAATCGGAGTTCTAGAACGAGGCATCCAGCTCCTCAGTACGTTTTGAATGGAAGTAAGCTCAGCCCCAGGCTCCTGGCCGTTGAGGTGTTTTTTGTTTATCTGGAACTCTTTTGAAAATATCGGTCTTTCTATGGCGGCTGGTTTATCGTCAGATTTGATTGCCTAAGTCGATTTTGGGGAAGGTTGGGGGTTTGGGTGGAGGGTGGCGTAGGTTGGGATTTTTACTAAGGATGTTCAATGGCCCAGCAAAGGATAAACTTGGCCAAAGGTAAAGTTTCTAGCAAACATTATTTCGTTTTATTTTGAGCCCTTCATTTGGCATATATGGCTTTTTGCTGCCTGCATAGATGGTCAGATTGAGGGTTTTGGTTTAACTGTTACCTGTTTCACACCATTTCCTATCTGATCAGTTCAGTAATGCACAGCAGTTCCAGCTGTTTTTATTATTATTATAAAAGCAAATTCTTCATAATAATTCTTAGGATTTCCTTAGAGCATTACAAGAAACAAAAGTGCAGAACAGTGTGGCTCTTATTAAGCCTACAGCCAGTCAAAAATTCATTTTTCAACAGTGTTTCTCCCGTTCTGGGATGGGTGCCCTGGGAAGGGAGTTAGATGGTTTTATCATCTTTCTAATGCCAGAGTGGGTGGCCTGGTGTTCTCAGCACACCTTCCGCATGAACTTTTTGGGGGTACGGGGACAGACTGGTGTGGCCGGAGTTTACTGAGTCTACTTTGACCCCCAGCTTCCTTGAGGTGAAAGAGAGAGAAGTAAAAGGAAGCCAGACACCTCCCAAGGAAGAGCAGCAGGTTGCACAAGCCAGTGCTGTGATACCTGCTAGAGACCTGTGATGTAGCTCCTCGGGGGCCCGAGAAAGGCCGAGGCAGGCAGAGCTGTAGTGGTGCTGATGGGGTGCTTGGGGACTGCTTCCCTCTCCCTGCAGAACATTTTAGTAACTCAGTCAAATCCCATCCCGTGATAGCGCTGGTGAAACTGACTAATAGATCCTCGTTCACGGAATTTTAGGGAACAGTAATCCTTAACTAGAGAAAGGGGAATAAATGATTCATAGAGTAGAGGTTTTCTGACATTGTCACATGGGACTGTTAGAGGACATCATCATGTAGGCATTAGAAAATAGGGTTAATTCCATATGTCCATGCAGGTGCTAGACTACGACTTTTCCTCTGTCTTCCCTCCTCCTTCCCCCAGTAAATAACCTGGTTTGGCTTTGCTTGTTTGTATTTTAATTGAATCATAAATAAAAACTACCTCCTTTCTGGAGTTTGCATGCTTTTTTAAAATTCTGCCCTGTGGAACTCTATCAAAAAGATTTTAGAAGCCCTTAAAAACAAGCAAGTGAATCTGTTAGCTGCAAGGAAGAAAGCATTATGTATTTATCTTTATGTGTCTTTGACATAATGTTTTTCAGTTTTATCAAAAAACATAACCTGATGTTTTTGAGTATCAGACACATTGGACCAAATTGTTCCAAGGTGGATTTTGTGTATTCCCTGGGGCACACCTCTGACATTGTTTTTGAGCTAGAATTTGCATAAGACTTATTGGTAATCTAATGTGAAGTGTAGGTGTTTTCAACCCACTTGACAATACAGATTTACCTTCTACCAGGGCAGAGCAAATTTCCTGTAATGACTGAGGAAGAACATTTCATTTTAGTTCATATTTAATGCATGAGGCTTGGCACTTCAAAGTTTTCTCAGAACTTCCTCTTTTTGAGTATGTGGCAGTATAAGAGCAAGAACTGTGGAGTTAGAAAGATGGGGGTTTGATTTCTGCTTTGCCACTTTTAGCTGTGTGGCCTCAGGACATTCACCTAACCTCTCTGAGCTAATATTTCCCCAACTGTAAGATGGGAATAAGGAAAACTGCTTTTGGGGGCTGTTGTGAAAATTCAATGCGAATGTTCATGTCAGGTACTTGTCACGGGATTTGGCACTTCATAAATTGTAGCACGATGAGTGTTCTCTTGTACCTCCAACCTCATAATGTCTCTCAGTGCCTTCTCTCTAGGAATGTGAAAGGTTATTGCAATAGAATTAAACAAAAATCACTTCTCCATTGACTTGTTGTCTCTTCATTATGGGCAAGTGGGGTTACGAGGGTCGCTCTCCATTATTTTCAATATATTCATCTCATCCTAATTAACTGGTGATAATCCTGCTTAATTGGCTGCATATTTTCCTCCTTCACTTTCTTATCTTACACCCCCCACCCCACCCCCACCCCCAGTTCATCTCACTGCTCTATTCTTGCTTTGTTTGCTACACTTAGGGTAGAAATGAAGTGAAGACCAAGCCCCAGACTTGGTAGAGACCGGGATGTAAGGTAGTGGGATTGCTTCTGTCAAGGCAAAGTCTGTTAAATTTAGCTACTCAAGAGTTTCACTTGGAGAAAGATGGTGCTGATAATTGCCCACTCATTTCTGCATTAGCCTTGCGTTTCCTGAGAATGTTTCTCCAGACTTGGGGGTTCCTGAGTACGTCTGGGGTGGGGAGGAGGGAGTGTGGATCCTTTAGTGCCATGGTTGACCTTGCAGTTAGCAAGGGAAAATAGAAGCCCCAGGCGGAGGTGCTTGGCCTCCTCCCTGCTCCTTGGCTGGTTAATACTCTTCCACAAAGGGATATAGCATTATTGAAGCCGCCCAGCCCTAAGCCGTTTGTTCTCCCCGGGGTTCATCAGTTGAGAAGGTCCTAAGGAATATCTGTTTATATGCATGGAGAATTGCTAGGGGCTGAACTGGGGGTGGGAAGGGACTATGTGCTGGGCCAAGGCTTCCTTTTGCTTTATGGGGCTGTGCTGACTTCTTTGCTGCTTTGCCCAAGGGGTGAGTCTGAGTTTACATGCCGTGTAGTCAGCCCTCCTCAGGTGTGGGGTTATTTTGAAAAAGACGATTGGCGGGCTGCACTTGGTCTGATGTGTCCTCTGTGGCCCAGTGTGCTGAGTAACAGCACTGGTGATGCCCTCTTGTTCCACTTGGTGTTTTTGGAGAATGGAGGAGGAGGAGGAGGAGTTTTCACCAGGTTTTCGCAACCTTACCTCTCCAGTTTATTTTGCTTGGGAACATGCATGTTCTATTAGCATGGCATTCACTGGTGAGACTTCTGAAAAGTTTGATTTGTCTAAGTGGTTAGGTGTGTGTGGTATCATGCAGTATCATGTGCTCCAATGTTTGAGAACTCTGATTTCCATATGAGATTTTTAAAAAAAGTTTCTTTCTTTATTTATTCATTTATTTGAGTTACCGGGGCCGGGGATTGAACTGGGACCTTGTATGTGGGAAACAGGCGCTCAACCACCGAGCCACATCGCCTTTCCTGTTTTTTTTTTGTTTGTTTGCTTGTTGTTTGTTTTTTTGTTTATACTAGGCACCAGGGACTGAACCTGGGACCTCCCATGTGGGAAGCAGGTGCTCAGCTGCTTGAGCCACATCCATTCCCCTCCGTATGAGATTTTGATGGGCAAGAATGACTGTTGCCAGGGGGCTTTCTACATGGCCATGATTGAATAAAGTCCTGGTTAAATATTCTTGATTACTGAAACATTGCTGACATTTATTGTGTGTGTATGACATACAAGGTACTGTTTTCTATGTTGACTCACCTTTCAAGGATGATCTTATAACCTCTAGAGCTGCATATAAAAAATCAGCACAAACCCATTATTTTCTTTTGTCTCTTCTTATAGGTTGAACCACTGTTGACTGAGGCCCACCTTTCTAGACCCAAGAGCCAGAAGAAGGTCCCGTAGGCAGTGGCGTCTGAATCCTAGCCTCTCACCTAGGATGTGAGCAGCTCCTGCGGATGGATGGCATGTTTGGAGATCTTGCGGAAGCCTTTTCTGTTTGAGATGGGGTAAGTATGGCATTTATGGAAGGCTGGAGAATTTAAGCTTTTCGGGTCCTAATTTGTTTTGTGATCCGGCCCAAATCTGGTCTGTTCTGGAACAATGACAAGTTGATTATTTGTGACTGTTGGTCTGGCTGGAAGAGTCCCCAGTGTCCATCTGAGGCTTTGATATTGGCTTCCTGGGAACCTCCTGATGTTTGGAGTTCCATTCGTACTGGGTTGTCACCACGGAGAAGCCAGCCTTAGGGGCCTGATGAAGACCCGGGAGTTGGGACAACCCCCTGTGAACCACGGCTCGCTTGCTGGTGTTATTTCCCTACTCTTTTGGGTCTTTCCCAGGGTAGTCTTTCCCCCTGCTTCCTCCTTTTGCCACCCCCATGATAGTGGAGATGGGGAGGAAGGAATGGATTTGGACTGCAGCGGGGACAGCTCGGTATCAGAGTGTGCCTTTCCTGGGACCTTGGGACCCAAGACCAGGGTACTTGTGACGAGAGAGGATGAGCCTTCACCTAAACTGCACAGTGGGGCTGGTTTAAGCGGACGACTTCACCTGGGCCTCAGTGCCGTGGGCACATTGGAGGTGTTCAGGGCATAGGAGGTGCTTTGCTTTCTCCTGCAAGGATCAGGTGGCAAAATCACAGGATTGGCAGTCGCCCAGAGGGAAGAAACATGCTGTAAAGACACCTTCCTACCCCTGTGCGTGGCACAGGGCTCTTCTGGGGACGTCCAGCAGAAAGGGCTGTGAGTACTTCAATCTCTCATCTGTCAAAAAGGGGTCAGTGCCCTCTCCTCCACCCCCGCTGCAGACTCCACTTGCTTCACAAGGGTGGAATGATTTAGTCCCAAAGGGGGCTTTATAACTCCATGAGTTGCTACTCTGCTTTTCAAGTTCACCTTCCCCCATGAACAAACCCACCCAAACCTCGTTAGCAGAGCACACTGGTGCATTGGTGAACGTTTATCAGGTGTTGGTCGGTTGCTACTGAGTTTGAGCAAAATAGGAGACTACCGCCTGGACGGCAACGCAGAGCCGCGATGTTTCCTTAACCGAGGTAGCAGAGCCCTGCTGCTCTTCAAGTTCCCATCTAGCATTCCAGGCCCCACTGCGCAGATCGTGCTGTGGCTTGTTTCTCCAGTCTTACCTGCTGCTCCTTCGCGCCTGAATCCAGACGACAGCCCGAGCCCCTCCTCCCTCTGCCTGTGCACAGCGGCTTGTAGAGACCTCTCTTTCTGTACTCACTCCACGCTGTACTGTCGTGCTTGGCTTATGTGCTTTTTTTAGGGGGCAAAAAAAATAAAATGAAAAGGGACTACAGTGGTGCCGGTGTAGCTCAGTGGTTGAGTGCCTGCCTCACATGTACGAGGTCTCGGGTTCAATCCCCGGTACCTCCTGAAAAATAAAATAATAATAAGAAAAAAAAATGGAATACAATTATCATAAAAACAACAACTAACCCTAGCTCTCTGCCCCAGTTCCTGGGATCTCCTTTACCTTTCCTGCAGATTAAACATTCTCCCCCAACCCCCCCATATGCGTTTGCTCCTGCCCAGGCCTCTCCCCCCACATGTATTTCTGTTCCTGCCTAGCCTGCACCTGCCTTCTCTGTTGAGGGGCTGCCCTCAGGGGCTGGGTCCCACTTTCCCAAGTGCCCGGGGACTCCCTGTACTCCCAGGACAGTCCTTAGTCAGAGCCAACATCTACCTAAGTGCACATATTCCAGGATAACCCTGAACTTTTCCCCTGTCCTGTCTCCAGAGAGCCCTGTGACTGCCTTCCCTTCCGAGTCCCAGGCTCCCACTCCCCAACTGGTTTGCTATGGAAACGCTTCCTAATTAATACCTGAAACACGAATTCTCACCTCAGGCTGATGCATGTAACTTGAGCAGAGCAACAGAGTAAGAGAATGGGAGCTGGGATTCGAACCCAGGAAGCCCAGCACTGGGGGCTGTGGTCTTAGCCATTGGCTCCTGCGTGTTCCTCCAAGGCAGTGCTGCGCGTGTTTTTCTTCCTCTGCCTCAGCATGGATGGCAGTGACTGCCATGGAGTGTTCAGTGGCGTTTGCTTGAGGAGTGGCTGATTAGCCAGGCTGCCCGCTGCGCCGTCCCCTGCACCAGCCCTGCCAAGTCCTGCCTCTGGCATTTGCTGTCGCTGGGTTTATACCTGAAATGACTTTCCACCAACTTTCTGCTTGTTTGGAATTTGAGAGTCCACTCAAGCCCACCTCCTCCTTGCTGCCTTTCCAGTCTACACAGCCCACTGCCATTTTTTATTCTCAGAACTAGTGTTATTGGTCAGATGTTGCCTTTTTTATCTTCTCTCCCCTAACATGTTTGTGAATAATTGAGGTTTGTGATTATGCCCCCTACCACATGTAAGTGTGGTGTGATTCTTTTTGGATGAATTAAACGTGGTCAGAGCTGTCCAAAGAAATCCCGCGGATATTTCTGGGCTCTAGGAATGAAGGGAAATGATGGGGTGAGAGAGCAAAGCTAAAATAAGCGAGGGGCAGATCAAAAAAATTGTGCGCCCAGGTCTGTGTGAGCCCGGGTGTGTGTTTTCACACTGCAGCAGTTCACGTTGAATCACACAGTGGATGTGTCATCTCTTGGCTTCAAGCACAGTGGCTCCCCCATCCAACCCCCCACCCCCACCCCCACCCCCACCCCCAGGGAATTGAAGCAAATTTATGTGATGAATAATGTGGGTTCTCTTCCAATACTTAGGAAGTGGTTTAACACATTTCAGGCAAATGGTAGGTGAAACATGTCAAGCATCTTTTTTTTCCCCTCCCCAGAAATGGTTAATATTTGAAAGATAACAGAGGGGTATCCCTGTTCCCTCAACCGAGTTAGTGTTGCGTTTTTACGGATGCCGGAGAGGCCACGGTAACCCTCTACTTTAGCCTCCTGGGTGTTCCTCCCTTGGTGGTAGGTAGTGGAAACAGGGCTAGGCTGCAAGTGAAGATGCAAAGGGAGGGAGACCAGCATACATTAAGCACCTACTGTGTGCCTAGCATTC
Organism: Cabassous unicinctus; assembly: GCA_029593785.1. Taxonomy (NCBI): domain Eukaryota; kingdom Metazoa; phylum Chordata; class Mammalia; order Cingulata; family Chlamyphoridae; genus Cabassous; species Cabassous unicinctus. The sequence continues at coordinate 10,299 of JAQZBX010091851.1, forward strand.
TCCTAATAGAGTACAAGATTGAACCTCACAACAAGTCTATGAGGGCCATTTTCTTATCTCCAAGTCTAGTGGATGAAGCCCAGGTGGCTGGATTAAATTCTCACCACAGTGATGGCGACTCTTTATTTAAACTCTGAGTTCAGAATGCATGACCGTTCACATGCTGTCTGGACCTTCACTTCTGGATGTAAACAGGGGTATTTAGACAACGATGTCTAATGTTTAGACTCTTAGAAGTCTTAGATTCTTGGCTTCCTTTCTGATCTATACCTTTCCCCTTAAGCCAGCTTCTTTTACCACCCCACTGTTCTTGAATGTGTTGAAGTAAATACTGTCTGAAATATTGTGTTCGGTATTAGAGGAAGATAATATTTGAAAAAACTACAGACCTGGGGATCTGGCTTTATTATTACTTTTTTGTTTATTTTTGCTTTTTATTAAAATTTTTTATTTGATTTGAAAATTTTTTGGAAATGTTGAAATCAATGTTTTAAATTTTGTTGGAAATGTTGAAATCAATGTTTTAAATTTTGTTAAATTTGTTTACGGTTTTATTGAATTTTTAATTTTTCTTCCGATGCTCATCCATTGGCTAACCCAGTTGAGCTGGTTCTTTGAACACCCTCGGGAAAGTTGCGCAGTTTTATCCTTTTTCCGACTGAGGACTTTCTTGTGTGTGCTTCTTGTGTTTCTTTCTGGCACCCACGGCCAGGGTGCTGCAGCCTCGGGCCTGATGCCACAGGCCGCCCTGGAGCCATTCCCTGTCCTGTCCCTCTCCTGCCCACATTGCATAAACACCGGTGTGGCAGGGACAGATGTCCGCTCCAGGGCTCCTTTGATGTCACATTTGGTTGCCTGGGTAGGGGGTAGGGGTGGTTGCAGACAGTCTCCATGGGAGGAGTGGCTAACTGGGAAATGCCCACTTGCCTGTGGGTAAACAAAAGCTTACCTCTGGAAGAGCTGGGCTCCCTGGCCCACGTGCAGGCTGGGGCCGTCACGGGGCTACATTTACGTAAGTGCTTAGCCTGGGTAGAAAAGGCTCAGAGCACAGCCTTTTCTCTCTGCTTCTTGTTGATGCTCGCTGGAGTTGGGTTTTGTTAGGGGAACCAGAGTGAACTGGGGGGAGAGGGATGGTGAAGGGAGAGATGGGGCCGTAGGTAATCACGTTCAGAGCTAGAAAAGAGAATTTCATTCCAGAAGCCTGGTTACTTTTACCAGATGCTCAGCTGAAGGTTCCTGAAATCCCGGGAGAGTCAAAGAACAGTAGGTGTGCTTGTCAGTGGGACTATCTGCTGCTCGAACAGCATCAGTCTATCTAATGGGGACTGAAGGCGTTAATGGAAAGTAGGAAGTAGGAGAATAAAGTACCGCACCCAGACAGGAAAGGGATGAGACAATATAAATGTTCCTGAAAGAAAAACCAAGAGTTGATAGATAGTCTGTGAAAATAAGCTGGTTTTTAGTGTTTTAGCTTTAGGGGAAACTCTGGAGCGAATGACAAGCACCCACATGCAAACCAGGCATGGAGTTATCAAAGTGGGAAAGCCTGAAGCCGCAAGGGCCAATCAAAAGCTTTTCCTAGGCCAACCTCTGGATAGTAACTGCTGCTGTTTATTTTCCTAATGTTTATTCAGAAGTCCCAATACACCAAATAGAGGGAATGTATTCTGGTTAACAGAGTGACAGCTAGTTACTGTGGTCACAGTCATTTTTTTTAAGTGGGCTCATTCATTCATTCTTTCAATAGATATTTCAGTGAGCAGCTGAAATACTGTTCTGTATGGGTGTCCTTGTGGGAGTCGGTGAGGTGTGACTTACTGATCTTGTCCTCAAAGAGCTCACAGTCTAGTTGGTAAAGAAAATAAGAGTGCCAGGTTGGAAGCGGGTGTGGCTCAGTGGATAGAGCCCCCGTTTACCATATGGGAGGCCCGGGTTCGCGTCCCGAGGCCTCCTTGTGAGGGCACGCCGGCCTGAGCAGTGCGGTGGGCTGATGCAGCAACCTCACGGCAGGAAGCGGGTGTGGCACAATGGATAGCGCACCC
>JAQZBX010091852.1:0-12336 GCA_029593785.1 Cabassous unicinctus
ATGTGGTAGGCGGGAGCTCAATGGCTTGAGCCACATCCCTTTCCCTCATCCATGTTCAAATCATGGGATAATCAACCTAATAAGATGCTCTCATCAACGCATCTTTCATTTGAACTTTTCAAAATACTTTTAATTGTCTGCTAAACCTTAATCATCAACAAGTAAATAAGGATTTGTAAGGAAGGGATATGATTGAGAGAAGATGAAGAAGAAAAAAACAGGCAATTTACTATGAAACTCAGGTACCAAGTATGCTCATGCTAAAACACACTTAAAAGTTATGAAAATAGGAGCATGAGTCACACTGAACGCAAAGTAACCTTAAAAATAAATCCAGGACCCTGGAAAGCCCACCTGGAGATTATTGAGAGTAAAAGGGCAGAGGACAGGCTAGAAAAGCCAGTGGCTATTTTCCCAGAACATAAAAAAGTAAGGCAGGAGGAGCTGCTTCTCCCGCGGATTCCCGATTTCGGGCTGACACCCCACGGGGTCTCTTGAACTGAGCGGGCGCCAGCCTCCCGGGAGAGAGCGGGGCCAGCCCACGTGCGGCCGCCATTTCTCATTGTGGCCGCCTTTACGGCTTAGAACTCCTTCCCTACAGCAGTTTTACACAAGCCTCTCTTCAGTCCAAGAATTTACTCCAGGAAATGCCAAATTTTATGAAGACCGGTACACCAGTTACACACACTCTTGCAGACCCCATTTTAAGAACCCCAGAAAGAGCAATCAATCGAACACAATAAACAGCTATTTATTGACTCCATCCTCCGCACAAGACATTGTACCAAGCTCTGCACATAAACAGACTCATAGGCTGATGTGGATGAAAAAAGTTCTAAAAACGTACAGTCCACGTAGAGAATATGCTAAGGATAAAGAAGAGGCAAAATTACGGTTTTATTTTTTTAAGTAAGATTAAGATTTTAAACACGTCTTGTCTTTGACATGAAAAAAAAAATCTTTTAAAGTTTTCTGAATAGATTTTTGTCTCAGAATTCAAAGAAGCCATTAAAACAATTCTATGGAGGGTAAAAGGGCCCCTCCTCATTTTCATGTAACTTTCTTATCAGCAGGTCTAGGCTGTGAGGATTCCAAATAAATGCTGTTTAAGGTCCATGCCCTTCCCAAACCTAATGCCTAGATTCAACACTGCTTTGGGTTAAACCCAATTCCTTTCTTTGAGATCTATATTAAAAAAAAAAAAAAAAAAAAACTTTCATTTTTGCCAAGATGAATGCCTATCAATGACTCCTGTATAAGGTGTTTCTTAATATAAGGAAATTTAAGACACATATGGATGCTTAAGCCCTGGAATCAAATCACCACCAACAATAAAAATAAAATTATTTATTTATGGCAGTTACGCATTTGATGTTTTTAATTGTTTGCATTTGTACCATCAACATAATACCGGGACTAAAGGCATTAGATAAATAAGTTGAAGGCTGCTGTTTGCTACAATCCCACACTTGCAAACAGTGTGGGAATGAATGTCAAACAAAAAGGTAGAAGGCTGGAATTTCCCTGAAGCTTCTGGTGGAAGGACTCCCCCTGACACTGCTGGGGATCTCCTGCCCTTCCCCGCCCCTCCTCTGTTCACAGGAACGGCCCAGCCCAAGCAGAAGCCCTTCCCGCAGAAACCGCACTCCAAATTCCACAGCCTCGTGCCTTAAATTTTTACTGTCACAAAATCCCATCGGACCTGATGACAGGTTGTTGGACTAGATTGTTATTTTAATTCATTGACTTCTCTATAAACCCTTTCTAGCCTGTCATTACCATCCGTGGCATGTTATGAATTCTTCATTCCTTCAGGTATTTTCAGAGATAAACTTATTGTCTCAGAGAGTGGGGGTTTCTTCAGCTTTTAAGTATTCAGAAGACACTGTTTTTGTTCTGTCCAAAGCCCTTCACGAATCCCCTCCCCAAACCTCCGAGCTCCCAGGCCCCAGCAGCAGGCATTGTCTCCGTTTCTACTCAGCTATGCCCCAGCGGTAAAGTGGGGTGGAAAAAGGATTTTATTTTATTCCACTATTTCTGAATAGATGGAAAACGTTTTCAAAAAGCCCGCCTTGTGTTCGAAGGCAAAGGGATGAAGAAAGCGGTGGCTCCTCACAAGGCCAGCCAGGCGACTGCGGGACGCTCCAGGGTGCGATAAACTCTCCCCTACCCCACCCCCAAAAACAAGGAAAACTACTGTTTGACTTTCATTGTTTTATTTTTTACCCTCTGTACTCTCTTCCCTCAGTAATTAAAACTGGGCCAGAGAGGGATGTGGCTCAAGCCATTGAGCGCCTGCTTCCCAAAAGGGAGGTCGGGGTTTTGGTCCCGGGTGTCCTAAAAACAAAAACACGAAGCAAATCAAAGGAGAAACCAAGTCAGGGAGCCGACGTGACTCAGTGGCTGAGCGCCAGGTTTCCTTGTACAGGGTCCCGGTTCAATGGGAAGGGGGAAGGGGGAAGGGGAGAAAACCGGGCCAAACGCCTGGCTCATCAGGCTGCTGTTGGAGCCCCTGAGTGCGGCCTGGGGCTGGGGGCTGCAGAGAGGGTCACCAGGGAGGGAAGAGAGGTGCAGGGGGGCACTGTCGCCCTTGCCCGCATCCCCATGGCCCTCTCCCCTACAGCTTCTCCTCCCTCCCCCCGGAATCTCTCCCCTGCTCCCCCACCCCGCGTGAGATCCTTCTCCCCTGCCCCACCCCCGGGGGTCCCTCTCTCTCTCTCCTGCTCCTCTCCCTCGGTGGGCTCCTCCCCCTGCGGTCCCCCGCTCCGGTGGGGTCCCTCCGTCCTGCTCCTCCCCCACCCACGGTGAGGTCTCTCTCCGCCGCGGTCGTCCCGACGGCAGCCCCCGTCGGGTGCCTCTTCAAGGAGCCCTGCTGGGCCCTCACTTGTCCACGTGGCCACCTGGGCTGACGGCACGGGAACAAAATGCCAGCTCCCAGAGGGCTCCTCCCCTCTCTGGCCTCAGAGGGAGGGGCGCGCACAGCCCCCCACAGCCGCCTCCTGCTGCCGCCCCTTCTGCACCCCCCAGGGGCGCCGTGGCGATGCTGGCCCACCGGCTGTCCTGGGCCCGGGCTCTGCAGGACCTCGGGGCGCTGAGCGTCCGCGCCATCGTCTGGAGCCTTCGGGACGTCAGCCGAGGCTGGAGGGCTCCTTTTCACACATTCCGTTACATGTGCGGATCAGAAAGGTTTGCTCTGCGCTGAAATCCCCCGGGCGCGGTGCGTCGCTGTAACGTGCTGGGCTGGCCTGACAGCAGCGCCTCTTCGCGCCGCTTGCTCCGCCCGCTCCTTATTGTCTTGTACAGGGAGGGGCCTTTCGGGTCGAGGTCCCGCACAGTGGAAAAAGCACCCGAGATCTGAGGCGGAGACCCCGTGTCCCTGCCCTAGCTCTGCAGGCTGCTCTCTGGGCAAGGGCTGTCGCCTTCCGTCGCGGCACCTGCAGCCTGGGTGTAAGGACACCTCCCTCACAGGGTTCTGGTGAGAACTTACTCACTTGGGAAGCGACCCCGCCAGGCATCCAGCACACCTCCTCTCATTTAATCTCCAGATAGCAATGCCAGGTATTCTCATTACCCGTTTAAAATAACAAAACTGAGGCTCCGGTGAACTGATTTTCCGAGGTTGACACCCGGGTCAATGTAATACGAGAGACAAGTTTTCCCCGCTATGCTGACGCCCTCAATCAAGACAGGAGGAAGGATTCCGAGAGTCGGGAGCGCAGCAGGGGCTGCCACCACCATGCCATCGCTCCCTGCTCCCCACACCCGGCTGTGGCAATGGCGCCTCAGGAAGAGAGGAGGCTCATACCAGACCTACTTACTTTCCTCCTGCCCAGGGTCTCTGAATCAAGCCCCTCTGGGAAGTGGGAAACCGCAGAACAACTCTTCAGAGTCAACGGTTAAAATAGGGATATAATACAGAACTGCATATTTTTAATTCTTCATAAGGAGATTACAGTTTGCTTTTTCCTTTTTTCATTTATTTCATTCATCCAACAGAAGTCATAAGGCCCTCACTGACTAGGTATCTGGCAAGAATCCACTTTTAAAGCCTACAGGCTGAAGAAATAAGTAGGCTGGCCCACCACCAGACACCCCAGCATGTGCTCTGGGGTTCTCCTACAAAGACGCTTTAAGGGAGAAATTCCTCTACCTGTGAAAAATCATTACCCCTGACTCCTCGCAGGTAATCAGCTCTCATTCTTTAGGATAAGACAGAAATTTTTCCATTTATGTGGTTTTGGGCAATTCTTCTGAAACATCATCATCATACACTAAGATATACTAAATAACTAATAATTATAATACTAATAACCATAATAGTAACAAATAATTATAACTAATGATTATGACAACTATATTAACTAATTAATATTAACTAAATTAGCTAATAATTATGATATTAACTAATAATTGTAATATTTACTGAGCATCAGTTAAGCAACCAACACCATGGAGGGCATCCCACACATTGTTTCCATTCTTAACCTCATTTTGCAGATAAGGAAACTGAGGCTTAGCAAGGTGAAATACCTTTCCCAAGGTCTCACAGTTAAAAATGGAACCAAGACATTACATTGGGGAACCAGAATGAACTTGACTTTTCCAAGATCCTGGAATGAACTGCGCCCCTCTCGAGCCTCCAGGGCTAATAACATCGTGCTCCCAAAAGGGTGTTTCGATGCAACTGGGCTAACTTCAAGAATGCAGGCAATCAAAAGAAATCCAAACATGCATTCATCATCTTCTGAAGAATAGTTGGGCCACTCAGAGCAGGTCTGCAGAATATATAGAGGACTGGCAGGTAAACAGTAAAAGTTTTTGGCCACAAGCGTCAATAGCATATAAAAGCCATTTTCCTTTTTTAAAATCTATTTTTTAATCTACCAAAAATGTGCTCATTGTAGCTCGACAAAGCATTGAGGTCATCAATAGCCATAAAAGACTTGCAACATTTTATGTTTAGAATTTCTACCCATTTTCTCTGTTAATTTGTTCCAGAGAGCACTGCAACAACTGCCCGTCAGTGGTGCTTAGAAGGGACTGCCAAGCTATTTTCTCCTGCTTTCTTCTCACCCTCTCTGGAAATCTCCTGAAAGCTCAGGGCTGCGGGGCTGGCAGGCGATCGTTGCTCTCTGGGCCCCGCCAGCCCAGGGGCTGGCATGTGGTGTCATTGCTGGCTGAGCCACTACTGAAATCCGACCAGCAACCTGAGACAGTCCAGGAACTAGATATAAAAGGAAACAGCCCCCTTGCTGGTCTCCCTGTCTGGAGATTAATAAACCTGTTTTCTCGCCACAGCCCTCCTAACTTCAGCTAAAATGCCAGTCTAAAATGGCAGTCCCAAATAGACTTTCCAAGTTCAAAGCCTGGATCATTTCCAAGGAGAAATGAGTCATTCTGTTACCCCTGTTTCTTAAGACAGGTCCCTACTGCCCAGGTGAAGGCTGGAATTGGAGAGAGGAACAGATAATTCAGAGCCTGGTCTCGAGGAAATCAGGTAAAGCGATGTTATGGAGGTGGATTTTAGATCCTATTTTTGGTCTGTTTGAATTCCTAGAGGGTTTTAAACTGCGGCCTTATTAAAGATGTTTGTTACTGTCGCTGTGACATCATTTTCCTCAAATAATAGTATTACGCATGCTAACTTGACTCGTTCAGTACGATTACACTGCATATCCAAATTCTTAAACCCAGGAATCATTTTAGTAGCCTGGTTCATCATACGCTGCCCCAAATATTGTTATACAAATTGTAGCTTACTTGCAACTTTAATCTAACTCTTGCAGAATGAATGGCAGAAACAATTAAAAAAAAAAAAATGTTTTGTAAGACCGTGGTTCTATAATGTACGAGACACAAGTGGCATGCTAAAAATTCTAGTGACGAGCACGCCCCCTTCCTCGAGTCCCCTTTCACATCCAGTTCCCAGATCGCACGTTTCACACGCTTCTTCTGCGCCCTTAAAACACACGCGGAAAGCGAAGGGCACGCGAGCCGGCGACTGAGCCACGGTGACTTCCACGCTCTTGGAAAGGAAATCGAAGGCCACCGGTGGTCCCTACCCGCACCTCCCGCTTCCAGCCCTGAGCTGTTCAGGACACAGGACAGAAAGCAAGCCCCCCAATTCCATCACCTACCGCTATGGACCCGGAAGATGTGGCCACAAAGACTTTGATAACCATTCTGATAATCCGAGAGAGGGCTCCCCCCAACACACCCCCGACAGGGAACGCGTCGCTAGACACGTCCAGACAGCGGCGCGGGCGCGCAGGGCCAGGTCCCTGCTGGCGGCGGCCCAGAGCGCGACTGAGCGGGGCCCCGCGCGCCCCGCCCGGAGAAGCTCGGCCTCTCCAAGGAGCCGCAGAGGCATCTTGGGCTCCCCCTTCATTGGCCCCGGAATATTTGGGGATCTGTAAGGAAAATACTTGATTGGTTGATAAAAGCAGCCACTGGACTCTCCCTTATCGCTTTAACGACCCGACAACAGTCCCTAAAAGGCGAGGCTGCGCTGCGCACCAATCAGAGGCGCGCGGAGGGAGGCCTCGGGGGAGGGCGCTGGGCGCGGGGAGGGCCCCGCCGCGGAGAAGCCTGGCGCGGGCGGCGCTCGCGGGCGCTGGGAAGGACCGGAACCAGCGGGAAGGGTCACGGTGGCCGCGGAGGCCGTTCAGTGAAGAGCAGCTCCGTTATTTTAGCCTCCTTGTTTTAAATTTTCTAGCAGATTTTTGTTTTTTAAATCAGCAAACTCTCACCATAGAAATTCGTTTCCTAGTGGCCTGGTTCCAGATTTGGGCAGTTTTCTCCTTTACCACCTGTTTCTCCTAAAGAACGGAAACTGAGGAGGCGCAGACCGGGTAGGATTTCACTGCCGTCCCCGAGGAGGCCTGGAGAGAGTGGCTGATTTCAACAAGCAAACTGACTGCACTCTGGTTAAAACTTTGAAAAAAATAAATGATCTGTTTGTAGCAGGCTTTATGCCGCTCTTTAGAGCGCAAGATAGAGATCGAGATACTTAAATTGTGTTAGAAAGTGGTGGAGGAATACAAGATCTAGTAAGAAGCCCAAATGCTAGAGGTCCCAACTCTTCCGGTGGGTTTCAAAAAGCAAGATCAAGGCTTTAGGGTGATAGGGCTACTCCATCAAAAAGCACGGGGGAGAAGGGGGAAGGTGAGGGGGTTTTCGTCCGATTTTTATTTTACTTCCCCTTACTCGCCACCATCAAGGCTGACTGGAGATGGCGCTGGGGTCCCGGAGCAGGGAGGGGTCTCTGGTGGGCTTCTGTGCCAGCCCCTCCTCCATACAGTCCCTGGAGGCCTTGCGGACTGGCCCCTCCCCCTCAGGCAGGTGCCTGCCATAAGAAAGGGCACCCCTACTCCTGAAATATCTCCAGTTCATTTATATCACGATAAATGGCCAAGATGACTCTACGAAAATTTAACTTATGGCATCAAAATGCAAAGTTAACTACTCTAAAATCTTGGCCCTGGGTGCATGTGTGTTATGGTTCCCTAAAATTAAGGCACTAGCATTATTGTATTTTAAAACCTACCAAAGATTATGGATCGTTTTTACTTTCATATATTCTCGTATTTTCAAAATGCCTACAGTATGTGCTACTTTTGTCATACAAAAAGGAAACATTTTCACACCTTAGTCTTAAAATCTGCCACAAGACATGCTATTGTTCTCCAAATATTTAAGAAAATACTAAACTGTGCACATTTCTTTATGATTTTCTGAATTAGTGATATCAGTAAACTATAGCTGGATTCTCACTTGCTCTGGAGAACATATATCTCCTAATCATAGGGGGGAATCTGCCTTCAACAATGATCCCCCTTCCCCTTGACCTGCCTGCCTAAACAGAAGTACATTTCCCACTTGAAATAATAGCTCACAGTTTTCCAGCGTTCACCATGTGCCAGTTCTGCTTTAAATTGCATAACCACTCTCTTAATCTGCACAACATCCCTAAGAAGGGGCTTCTATTATCATCCCCACTAACAGAACTAGAGGCAATGGGAAAGTTAAATGGTGGATCCAAGACTTGAACCCAGCCTCATGACCTGTCCAGATCAAACTAGAGAGGCTCCTGATATACTACCCTCAAACACCTGATGCTCCCTTTCTGTACAAGGAATTATTTTTAGAAGTTTATTGTTTTAAAAATGGCCAAAACAATGTACAGATTAGAAATTTGAAAATGCTAACTGAAAGGTCCCTGTAATTTATTACAGTGATGACTTCAAGACAATTAATATGGATACCAAACATTCCAAATGAATCTTAAATAAAGCTCAATAAATCTCTGACTTACAAAATTCACTTTGGAAATAAGCTGCGTAATTTAGTGAGACGCTCAAGGCTAATCATTTAACATCTCTGGTGTCTTAAGTCAAATAACAACACTTTTCAGCCAAATTTTGACTAAATAGTATGAGGTATTAGCTCCAGACTTCACAGAGATCCTCAGGTGCTTATGATAATTGATACAGGTGCTATGTTTTGATTTACGTAACTATGGTAACCTAAAATAAGAAATAAAGGCATATGTTTATTATATAGAAAGATGGGGGTGGCCACTATAATAACTAAAAAGCCATTGCTTCTGCAGTGTACCCAAAGGGTCTCTCCCCCCTCCCCACATACACAAACAGAAAAGAATCACCCCCTTCAAAAGCAGAAACAAAGGCTATACATTTTGAGACAGAAAGAGTCAAATGCCTACAGAGACTGGGAAAAGGAAAGAGGGGAAGAGACAGAGACAGGGAAGGATGTTCTGAGGACCCCCAGCTCTCCGCTTTCTCCAGTCCTGATCACCAAGGCTGCAGGTATTCCCTTAACAAACTGTTGCTCTTATTACCGTCCTGGGAGCACAAGCAGCTGCCATGCGTCAGCCCATCTTCCCGGGAATATCGGGTCCCAGGGGCACGTGACTGATGTTTGTCTGCCCAGCCCACCACCACCACTAGACGCATCTCATATGGACAACTCACCAGCTAAGTTTCTAGAAACTCATGGCCTACCAATGTCCAGTGTGGGCACGCTGACAAGGCATGGAGGAAGGGCTGGTGATGTGAAGAGGAAGCCTCACCCCCGACCTACCCCTACTAAGGTGGAATTAAACAGAATCTGTTTGAAAATGCCCACTGCCCTATTACATAAAAACCAAATGCAAAAGCCCTAAAGGGAAAATGTGATCAATTTGACTTTACACAAATATCAAAATATACTGTAAACAACATTTAAAGGTAACTGACAAACTGGAAGAAATACTTGCAAATATACCACAAATCAAATTTTCAAACATCAAAAGTTCTTACAAATCAATTTTTACAAAAATGAACAAGTTTAAAAATGAAAAGTTCAATAAAAGGCAAAGATTATCATGTTGGAAGACACACTTTAGATTCAAAGATGCAAACAGGGGAGAGGATTGTGGGAAGATGGCAGAGTAGGAAACTCCAAGAATCAGTTCTTCCACCAAAACAACTATTGAGCTGGCAAGAACTGTCTGAATAAACTATTTTGAAACTCTGGAGTCTAGAGAAACACTTTGCAGCATCCAAGGAACAGCAGGAGGAAGAGGCTGGTACTCTCTCTGCAGTGGTTATGCCCAGCCTTGTGGCGGGCAGCAGTGGGGACTGAGGCTCCAGCTCCTGGTGTAGCTTGCTGGTGCCAGGGTAGAACATAAAGACCTAGCCCTCCAAACTCTGAGGGGGGGGTGGGGTCTGACCATTGATTCCTGCTTTTGATTAGCTACTTCAGCTCACAGGGGACCAGCTCTGAGGGCAGCTACTGTTCTAACCCACTCAGGAAAAGGCAACTTAGTACCCTCCCTCAAAACCAAAGAAAACAGTTAATGGGCTACATTAACTGAGCAAGTGCTAAATCAAGCTTCAAAGCCATAGAAGAAGCTTGTGGTGGCCTTGCTGGACCCTCTCTCACTCCTTCCACAATGCAGGGTAGAACTGGCTGGCACTCCTATTATGGGTCCCTGGCCCCATTCCAGAGGGAGCAGAGTGGCCCCAGTGAGCATACTGGGGTACATATATGACAGTGCTAATCTATTCAGTGAAAGTCTGAGAGACTGAGCCTGTGAACCTGTCTCATGCTCACACAACCAGAGTCTGTCCTGAGGGCAGAGAAGTGGCTTGCAGACAGCGGGGACAGTGTGAGAAACAACTAAGTCAAGGTGGCCTGGGGCAAACAACTACCTATATTGAATCACACAAAAGAGTCCCCAGGAGGAGATGAAAGTCTACTTCAAAGGAAGTAGAGGGGGTGTTTAATCAAACTTCTGTAAACTGTAAACAGGGAGATTCCTTAGGCCACATGCAAGCACAAGTCCAGGAGAAGAACCAGGCTCCATGACTCCACACAGACGTAGATAAGACAGAGAGGACCCTGCTCTTTGCATGTCTCAGGCTAAATTTCTTGATAGGGTGCCTAAGCACTGAAAGAGACCACCAGCCAAAGCAGAGCCAATTTTCAAAGAGTGAGAGTTGCTTTTTGCCTTGGTTTGTTTGTTTTAATTAGCTCCTGGCATTCATAAAAATTTCTGTCATATCACTAGCTGGATACAAACTTAATGAGCAACCCAGGGACTAAACCCCAGAGTTAACACTTTAAAATATTAAAATGTACACTGTGCAATGAAAGATTACAAGACAAACAAAGAAACAGGAAATAATGGCTCAACCAAAGGAACAAGATAAAAATCCAGAAACCATCAACAAAGAGGATCAGAATTTGGACATATTGAAAGATTTTATAAAAATGATCCTCAATATGCTCAAGAAGATAAAAGAAAATATAGAGAAAGAACTAAAGAATATGAGGACAACAATGAATAAACAACAGGGGAATCTCTAAGATTCTCATTCAGAACCAAACAAATACTAGAGTTGAAAAACACAATAACTGAAATGAAAAATTCCCTAGATGGTTTCAACAGCAGATTGGAGGTAGCAGTAGAAAGAATCAGTGATCTCGAAGACAAAACAATTGAAATGATTCAGGCTGAGGAGCAGAAAGAAAAAAGAATAAAAAAGAATAACAGAGCCTAACAGTCTTGAGGGACATCATCAAGCATACCAATGTACATATTATAGGAGATCCAGAGTGAGGAGAAAGAAAGACACAGAAGGAATATTCAAAGAAATAAACTTCCCAAGTTTAAGGAAAGACATGAATATGCACAATTGAGAAGCCCAACAAACCCCAAACAGGATAAACACAAAGAGAACCACACCCAAAAATGTAGTAACCAAACTGTCCAATTGCCAAAGACAAGGAGAGAATTCTTAAATCTGCTAGAGAAAAGCAACTTGTTGTGTACAAAGGAATCCCAATTAAATTAAATGCCAATTGCTCCTCAAAAGCCAAGGTTGCAAGAAGAAAGTAGAATGGAACATTTAAAGGGCTGAAAGAAAACAACTGTCAATCAAGAATTTTATATCTGACAAGACTTTCTTTCAAAAATAAAGGAGAGATTAAAATAGTCCCAGATAAGCAAATGCTGAGGGAGTTTATTACCACTAGACCTGCCTTATAAGCAACACTAAAGTGAGTTTTTCAGACTGAAAGGACACTTAGACAGTGGGTCAAAATGGCATAAAGAAATAAAGACCTCCAGCAAAGTTAACTATATTATAAATTACCATATAGTACTTTTATATAGTACTTTTTAGTATGTAATGCCACTTCTTACAGATTCTAGAACACAAATGCATAAAAAGTAATGATAAATCTATGGTTTTTGAACCTACAATGTACAAAGATATAATTAGTAACAAGTACAAATAAAAAAAGTGGGGAGACAAAGAGCTGTAATAAAGTATGTATGCTACTGAAGTTAAGTTAGTATTTGTGATGGTAAGGCTGATGCATTATCTTAGCCAGGTAATGGTGCCTAGTTGTTTGGTCAAGCAAGCACTGGCTTAATTTTTACTGTGAGGCCATTTCATGAACTAAAATCATCAGTGAGTTGATTGCATCTATGGCTGATTACATCTACAATCAACTGAGGAGATTGCCTTCAGCAATTAGAGATGTCTCATCCAATTAATTGAAGGACTTAAAAGGAGAAGTGATTTCAGCAGTCAGAAGAGAGAATCCTCATCTCTACTTCAGACAGACAGCTTCTCCTGGGGAACTCATCGAGGACCTTCATTGGAGTTCCTGGCTTGTGGCCTACCCTATGGAATTTGGATTCATGAATCCCCATGGTCACATGAGACAATTTTATAAAATCTCATACTATTCACAGATATCTCCTGTTGGTTCTATTTCCGTAGAGAACCCTGACTAATACAGTGTCAAATCAAATATGATTGT
>JAQZBX010091853.1:0-12341 GCA_029593785.1 Cabassous unicinctus
TTGCAGAAATGAATTAAATACTAAAGCAATTAAACCATCAAAACTTAAGTGGCATTTACACACACAACATAAAGAAATACATTCAAAATCACAAGAATTCTTCAAAAGAATATTGAAATCAAAAGTTAGCAGTAGCAGATGTTTAATATTTAACACATAAACATTAATGCTTTGCAGGATTCATGCAAGGCAGCACTTAAGTTTTCTAAGAATAAAAAACACCATATACAATTGCTGAGAGAGTAGTGAAAGGCTGTATCAAAGAGGTTTGTCTAGAAATGTTTCCATGGCAAGGCAGATGACTCAAGCACCACTTTCCATTGAAACTATAACTGTGATATTCAGGAATTGGCTAATGATATGGAAGATCAACCTACAGAAACAATAAAACTAACAAATTATTTTTTATTACAACTTGATTTCATATTTATGGCTAACATGGCAATTCTTTTAAAATATGTGCAATTTAAACATGATGGTGTTATAATAAAAGAAGAACTTTTTTTCAGATTATTTGTTGACAAACACAAGTAGCTTTGAATTGTGTAAATTATGTAAAACAACATTGTCAACAAATATGATTTGCAATTTAACATTTTTATAGGAGTATTTCTGTGAAGTAGTAACCCATCTTAAGACACTTGTACCAGAATGTAAATTGACGCACTACTTCTTCATAGAGAAAGTCTTGCCAAAAAAAAAATCAGCTTTCAAGTAGACAGTGGGTTTAGACGTGAATTATGTGAAGGATAAATGTGTTAAATTTTAGAATAGATTTTTAATTATATGATACTATAGAAGATGATCATAAACTACTGGTACATCATGCAGAAGTACAATGGTTAAATGAGAAAAAGAGTCCTATTGAGTGTGCTTGAAATATGGAAAAATATCTTAATGATTCTTCAAAATTAAAAAAAAAACCTGTTTTGTCACAGCTGTTTAATAAATGAATTGGGCAACCAGATTTGCTTATATGTCTGTGTCTGATATATTTGGTATTTTTAATTATCTCATTACTTCTATGCAAAGAGGAAATATTTTTAATGGAAGATCAAATCAAGTATACATATAAAAGAAGTTTGGAACAATATAGTGACTATAGATTGTATGGTATATTTCATAATTTAACAACAAATATAAATGAAGTTGATAATCTTGATATCACATATTTGCAAAGAGGTTGTCAAAGAACACTAACGATTTGATAGAATATTTGATTTTATTTTCTATCAAAAGAAATCTATACATGGGAAACTCTTGAATTCATTTCTTTCACTGAAAGGTAATTTAAATTTGTGAGTTGAAGGGATAAATTATTGGAAATTGGCTACAGAGGAAGAATTGAAGATTAATTTTGAAAATACAGTATCACTTGCTTCATTTTGGATAAAAGTTAAAGATGGATATCCTGAGCTTTGTGAAATTATTTTAAAATCTCTTCTTCCATTTCCATTAAAATACTGGCTTCTCTACTATCAATATTATTCAAACAAGAAATAGATACACATAGATTTATATTGTGCCTAGAAGAAATTTTGTCCTCTATCTAATCTAGATTAAATAAATTAATATTAAGAATATCAGATCATTTGCCACATTAAAAATTTAAGTATTGCTTACACATTGTTCATTTATAATGTGTATGGGTAATTATAGAGGAATTGCTTTTTATTCAACACTGTTTATTTAGTTATGATAGTGAAATAAAAATTATAAGTGTAATAAGCAATTATCCATATTAATAATCTATATATATAAATAAAAGAACAATGTATACAGTATCTATGTACATATTATTCAGTACTTTTTTCTATGTTATGCTTGTTCTGACTATATTTAACTACAATTTTATGTATGCTGAATCAGAGTTTATATTATGCATCTTTAATTTTGATATTATGTTTCTGTTAATTTTTATTGTATTTTGCAAATATATTGGTACATAGAGTATTGGAAATAAAAATAACTGGTCCTTCACCACTGATAGTTTGAGAAACACTGGATGCAAAACTAAATATTTCTCATCTTCCATTTTCTCACCTGTATAAGGAGTATAACAATGCCTGTTTTCCAAAATGGTAACTATGACTAATAACTTGGGAAATATATTAAGCTAAAGACTCTTCCTTCTGCTTTTCTTTTGCACAATCCAATCCATCCAATGCAGATACCCTTCTCCTTAACCAATCTTCAAAGCTGGGTCAAATAGTATCTACTACCAATTACTTTCTCCTTACCCTCTTCCCCTATAACACAAAAACTGAATTGCGTTTTCATCAATATTCTCATACATATCTTTTTCATATTGTTTGAGGGTAATAATTACCCTTTTGAGGATTTTTAAGTGCTAAATACTATGTTAAGTTTTTCAGGTTTAATTTCATCCAGTTCTTACAACACTGTAATAAAATGCATATACTATATCACCATTTGCAGAACAAGAACACAAGAATCAGAGAAATTAAGTAATTTTCCAAAAGTTGCACAACTCGAGAAAAAAGAAATAGGATTTGAACCCACTTTGGTCTGAATCCAAAATTTTAATGTTGCTTTAATATATTATTCAACATACTACCTTTAGCATGTAATATAGTGACCAGTACCTATAATTGCTCAAGAAATACCTATTAAATGAATGAATCATTCAATGAATGTAGGAATCAATAGGTATGGTTTGAATTAGTAGGAATTATAGCTTTGTTTATACAGATATTTAAATCTAAACTGATATTTTCAATGTTATTTTATCAAAATTAGTTTTGTTTTCATTAGATATTGATTTATCAATTTGAAATGAATACTTTTAAATACCCAGTTAATTGATTCAATCCTAAAGTTTAAGTCCAATACTACAGGCTGAAATAAATGGATAAAGAAAGGGGTGAAAATAAAAGTTACTACAATATTCACTTGGGAAACTTTTTATCTTAGAAATTGGAGAAAAATAATGAACGTGATAATTCTAGTGTCAATATATATACCTTTTCTATAAATTTCTTGAAGGCAGAGGGGAGCCGGTCTACCTCAATGGTTGAGTGCTTGCTTCCCATGTATGAAGTCTTGGGCTGAAACCCCAGTTCATCCTTTAAAATTCTTGAGGGCAGAATATTTATCTTTTTCATCTCTGTATCCTGTAAAGTGTCTAGAAATATCTCTTGACATAGAGAACACTCAATCATTTCCCAAATCAGAGAAAAAAACTCTAATATTGAACTTATTTAATATTGACTAAAGTGTTCATTTTGATATATAGAGCAAATAGCTTAATGATTACAGAATTGCAAGTGTTTTCATGTTTGTATCTTATTTGATATTCAAAACTATTCTCTAATTGTGGCCTACTAGCTCTGTAACTCCAAGTCAAAGGAACCACACAATGATAATGAACTACCATGTAAAAAAAACATTTTTCCTTCTCACGACCTATTTCTGAAACTATTTGGACTAGAGCTGCTCTGCAGTTCCCTTTACAAACTATTCCTGTTTCCTAAGCCTCCAATCTGCCACCTATTTCTAATGCATGGCCTGAAGTCTGACATCTAATTCTTCTCTGACAGTTTTGGCTTTGTTTCTCTCCTTGAGTACCAGTCAGCCTTTGTCTTTGGATTATGTTTGCTGTTGTGCCACCTATCCCCCCTGCAGTAAAGATCCATTTTGAGTCCTAGAACACCTATACTCTGGCAACTTTCCCCTAAATTTCCGAACAAGCCTCATAAAAGAACGTAATCACATCCCTGCACTACTCTTACGCCCATCCGCTGCCCAAGCACACCTTGCTACCTTATCATAGATTTTGCCCTATGGGCATCGGCTCACAATTATAAGTCACTAAAAGCAGATTTTATAAATTAGGAAAATGAGTATTAAGACTAAGCTAAAAAGCAAGCTTTTCACAACTATGCTTAATTCCTTTATTCATTTGCTTTTCAGTTTTTAACTGGAAGGCATAATATGATTTGCAAAAGCTGACAAATATTTAGATGAAATATATATACCCTTCAAATAGAACCTGGACCACAATCCCCTAAAATGTGTAGGCTTGTTTATTTTCATTTAAAAACCCTGTCAAGTCCTTAATAACAAAACTGAAGAAAATAAAACAAAATCACCTCTAGGTGTAAATAGAAAATCAAAGCATTAATTAAAGGGAAAACTTCAAAATAAGAATTAATTGAAAATACATATTTGGGTCCTTTTTCCTCCCTCAAAGGATTTATTCCTAACTTTGTAATATTTTATTTGTACTGTTAGCAGGGAGAGGCTGCTGCCTTCATTTTATTAAATAGACATTAACCCATTATTATCACAAATATTTAGATTTCCTTGAAGGAGACTTTTAAAAAATAGATAACTGAGATAAGATGCCTAATTTCTTTTTTGCTAAGTGAAGACATTAAAAATATGTTTAAAAAGATATTTATTTTTTAAAGAAAAGGACACTTCTCCAAGCAAAAAACAAAATAATTTTATAATGTAGCAAGTATATCTAATTTAGTTATGTTTAACTTGAAAAAGTTTATACTCCCCTTGTTTTTTCAGATTATTTTCAGATTAATTGAAATTTTATCATAGGCTCTGTGTAGCTCAGGTAACTATCACTTCTTCCCTAAAAGACTGCAGTTTATTTTAACTGATTTCCTTCCTGTCAGTCTTGGTCCCTGTTCTAATTTATCCATTAAGATACCACCATCAATATATAAATATATATAAATTGGATTACCTATTTCTAATCCATACTGTTAAGAGACTAGAAACTAAACAAAGTATTTTGGGAACATGTTAGGCAAAAAGGTAAATCATGCCATTTGAAAAACTATCTGGGCATAAAAGGAGTAGGGAGACAGGTACTAGACAAGAGCTAGGATAAGAATCAGTCCAAAGTCAAGTGGAATCGCCAAGTTTTGCTGGCATGGCATAGAGAGTAGGAACAACCACTGGGAAACATCACATAGTACAGGAAGCAGGAAGGCTATGATGGGCCATTGTCATATCAGACTGTCAAAACATAATCCCTTACTACTCTGTTTTGGAGAAATATATCTTCTTCCATTGTGGAAGTTAAGAGGCCAGATTCTCTTTGGTCTTTCTGCTCTAAAAAGCCATACAGGGTCACTTGGTGTATCCTTGGCATATAGGACACTCCCAACCAGAACTTTCATTCAACAAATGACTTAAAGACAAAGGGATTTATATTATTCATTCCTTATTAAAATAACCTTAGAAGTAGTGATTACAAAGAGATAAAGTTATGGGAGTCATGCAAAATTCTGTCAATTTAAAAATTCAAACTAGTTAAAGAGTCAAACAACTGGAGTAGTACACAGTATTAGGTATAATTTTACTACAATTTAAAGATTTATGTGACTTGAACCTAAGAAATGGATTCAGTGATTACCCTCTTTAAAGGAAATGGGATTTCTTGTTTATATTGTTTATAATAGGATTTAGTGTAATCCTTCCTTTTTGAGGGCAATACTCTAGACCAGTGCTCTAACAAGTTTTTTCTAATTGTTAGGAAACTTCAATGCAATGGAATGGAAACATCAATTTGCTTAACATAGAAAGACATAGTTTTATTTTTTCCTGTTGGGTAAGTGATTTTACATTAGAAATTATATTAGAAATATAAAATCACTATTTAGAAGGATAAATAAATTGAACTGTAGGATTATTTTTTGTGTTAAGAATAAGCTGTGCATATTTGAAATTTAAATATTTGGTATTTAATTTTAGTGATTAAGAAAATTTATTATTTCAATGTGTGTAAGAAAATACAACTGGAATTTTAACTCAAAGTATATAATTAAGTGATTTAGACTTGTGATTTTATATTCAAATTGTACCAAATTTATAAACAGCATTGAAACATTTAGAAAAACGTAAACTTATTTATAAGTTTAATTTAATTAATTTTTAAGAGTTACTTTACTGCTTGAGAAAATTTAACCTGTTAGTCAAACTTGTTTCTGCTCCCTACATGGATCACTAAGTGCTAGTAATTTTATGACTCAATATATTCCATTTTATTTTGACAATACAGAGGTAGAAATATGAATTATTTGTACTTCTGATTTCAAGACAAGTTATCATCATTGGCCCATGCAAGCTTCCTTCTTGGTTTGATTTATTTGGCTTTCTTTCATCAATTAATTCTGTTTTATCCCTGTTTTCCACTCATTTTCTCTTCCCGAACCCATAGACAATTATAATAACATTATAATGCATCTTCTATTGTTTGCATATGTTATTGTAAAATGCTTATTGCTGTTATAAATGCATATTATTGCATTATATATATGAAATTGCTATGTATATTCTATTTCTTACTTTTTTCACTAAGCAATATGTTTTCAAAATCCGTCCATGTTATGTGTACATATAATTTTTGCTTTTAACTACTGCGTAATATTCCATCATTTGCATGCAGTCCATTTTGCCTATCTCTCCTCTTAGACTGGACATCCAAGGTTCTTCCAACTTCCCATCCCCATAAATTCTGCAATAATTATCATCTTTACATATGTCATCTATGAAACTCTGTAAGAATTTCTTTGGGTTATAAACTTTGGAGCAGAACACACACACGCACACACACACACACACACACACACATACACATACAATTCTACCTATATACATTTTCACTCTTCCCCCATTCAACAGTTTGAAGTTCTCTTATGAATACCAGAAAAGAAAAGATTACATTATTCAACTAATCCATTCCTGTGGGTGTGATGCACTTTTGATTTGACTCTGTCAGTGAGGAGTGATTCAGCTTGGGTCTCCACCCTCTTATTGGAGCTTTATATAAATGAAGACACATGGAGAGAGAGAGAGACAAAGGAAAGGAAGCTGCCATTTTGATCCTGACATATGAGAGAGAGGACTTCAGGAAAACAGAGAAGCCCTGAGAGGCTGAGAGAGGTCCAGAGTCTGGAATCAGCAGAGCACAGAGGCATGGAAAGAGGCCCCAAGGGGCTAGGCACATGGAGCAGCTCAAGGCTGAGGAGACTAGCCCTGCCATAATGTCTGATTGCCCACAGCTGAACAGACGGTGAGCCTTGAGGGGAAGGCAGGGACCTTGGCAGAGATAGCCTGCCATCTTGCTTTACAACATGGCAGGACACCAGTATCACCAGTAGCTAACTTTGGTGAGAAAGCATCTCTAATGGAGCCTTGATTTGGACATTTTTTCGCCCTGGAACTGTAAACTTTTACTCAAATAAAATTCCCATTAAGAAAGCAACCCATATCTGTTACTTTGCATTGGCAGTCCTGTGGCAAACTAAGACACACCATATACATAGTTTTATCAAATGCTGAGACTATGGAAGGTGAGATGAAAGAATTGAAAGGTACCCTTTCCTTGTGAATAACAGGAGTACAAGACAGGTGGACATTAATTTCCCTCATAGATCTGCACCCAAGGGGCCAACACTAGATTTTCATTTCTTCAAGTTTCAAAGTTCACAGGAAGAAATAATGTCTGCATTAAGTTTAAGTGCAGTTGCATTTTTTCATATTCCTTTGTTAGTTGCCCAACTGTGCCAGACTCTTTTTAATGCATTCACCTATTCAACTAATATTTATTAAAAACTTACTCTGGACCAGGCTCCATGGAAAATCCCTGCCTCCACAGAAATTTATTCTAGAGGGAGAGAAAATGTTCACATTAATTTTTTATTTAGACTCTTATGCATTCAATATATAAAACTTTTCAAATAAGTAACAGTGAGTTGATATTTAATCATACCCTCAACTAAGTTTTGAAATATGAGTTTGGATGCTATTATCCTGTGCCTGTTCGCTAGAGACTCAGTTTAACCTATTAATTCCTAAAGAAAAGTTGTGGTGCTCTCATCTATCAAAATATAATGAAGGGGTAAGATGTAAAACAAAACAAAACAAAAACACAACCACCTTAGAGCAGGATTGCTGGGTCAAAGAAGTGTGTATAATTAACTGAACTAAGTATGCCAAGTTGCTCCCCAGAATGGCTCAACATTCCTAAAAAAAAAATGCTAGTGTATGAGGGATCTTACCAACTATCAACCAATGCTTGGCATTATCCAGTTTTCTGGGTTTTTTTTTTTTTTTCCCTGAACAAAATCCTACAGGGTGATTGTGTTAATTTGGTAAAGGATGCTGGAAGCAGTATACCCCAAATGGGTTGGCTTTTACAATGGGAATTTATTAGGTTAAATGTTTACAGTTTTGAGGCTGTGAAAGTGTCTAAATCAAGGCATCATCAGGAGACCCTTTCTCCCTGAGCAGCAGCTGTGGGCCATTGGGCACATGGCCAGGCACAATGGCAGTGTCAGCTCATCTCTGGGCTTTCCTCTGGTTCTCGTTGCTAATTCTCCTTCAGGCTGCTCCATCCGTACCTTTTCTCTCTCCCAGGTTCATTGATTTCATCTTCTAGAGGGTTGTCTCTGCCTCTGCACTCTTTTCTCTGAATCTGTGGCATTTTATTCCTCCGTTTATAAAGGACTCCAGTAAGAATATTAAGACCCACACTGGACCATGTCCTACTGAAATAATCCAATCAAAAGGAACGTCCCTTACCTGAATCTAATCAAAATGTCCCCTCTACAGTAGGTTTACATGTACAGGAATGGATTAGCTTTAAGAAGCAGGTTTTTTGGGGTCCACTCAGGTTCAAACTGTCACAGTGATGTCTCTAATTTAATTTGCATTTAATTATTTACTAATTATTTTGAACATCTCTTCATGTGATCAAATAGGTTTTTGAGTTTCCTTTTCTGGAAAATACTTGTTCATAAAAGTTGCAAATATACCTTCCTATTTAGGCATTTATTTTTTCATTTTGTTAAAAATGACTTTCATTGAGCAGGAACTATTATTTTTTTCTTTTCAAGCATTAAATTTTAGGTCATCAAATTCATCAATATTTATCTGGCAATTCATGCTTTTGAAGTTTTGTTTAAGAAGTTGTTCTCTGCATCTTAATAGAAAAATAATCCCTTGTATATTTTCTATTACCTATTTGGTCTATATTTCACATTTGTATTTCTGATTTCAAAACAGTTTATTTGTTGATTCTACTGGCTTTTCTAAATGGATGGTTTTATCATCAGAAAATAATGGCAGTTTTAACTCCTTCTGTTCCTTAATTCTCATTTCTTTTTCTTATTCTGTTGGTGCAGACCATCAGAACTATATTAAAACATATCTCGTGGACTTGAATTACTCCATTTATTATCTACCTAAATCAATTAAGTTGTTGATTTAATAACTTCTTAGAAAATTAGGAAACCACTTTTAACAACATATACGATGATTTAGTTATAATGTAATACTGTAAAAAAGTTAAACATAGAAATAAACATATATATATTTCAGACCTCCATAATCTTATTACCTAAACAGAACCTGTGTTAGTATTTTTCTAGCTCCCATTCATAGAAACCCATCTCAAAAAATCTGAATTTTGAAAAAATGGAGTATGTGTTCTCATTAACTTGATCTAGGGCTTTAGGGCCCTGTTGAATGCATTTCTCAATTTCTATCCTCTGATTCCCTGAGTATGGGCTTCCTTCCAGGACGGTTCTCTTCACATGACATGACCCACAGCCATATTGTAGCCCTAAGACCACTGCCATAAGTCTCATTACCTTGAAAGAAAGATCTTCTCTCTCCTTTAATATCTACCTATCAAATCTCAGAGACATTATTTTTGTCATGTGCCCATTTCTGCACTAAATGCTGGGCCCTGGAAGAAGTAGTGTATCATGACTGAAGGCAGAAAGGAGATCTGGGTCAGGTTCACGTGAACCAGAGGGAATGGGGTTGCCATAGGTCAGAAAGTTGCTATAATCAGAAAAAGGGTGGGAAAGGATACAGAAAGAAGAAAATAAAAGGGAAATTAAAATTTTAGCATTTTATGTATTTCCTTTTGGAAATGCATGTGTGTGTGCATGTGTAGGTGGAAGATACCTCAGTGCATATATTCTTTTCTATCTTGCATTATCTCTTTTTTAAAATAAATTTTTAAAATTATTTTT
Organism: Cabassous unicinctus; assembly: GCA_029593785.1. NCBI lineage: Eukaryota > Metazoa > Chordata > Mammalia > Cingulata > Chlamyphoridae > Cabassous > Cabassous unicinctus. The sequence goes on from JAQZBX010091853.1 coordinate 10,029, forward strand.
TAAAAATACTTTTGATTACATAAATGTTACATAAAAAATATAGGTGATTCCCATATGTCCCACTCCCTAACCCTCGCACCGTTTCCCACATTAACAACATCCTTCACTAGTGTGGTGCATTTGTTACAATTGCTGAACACATATTGGAGCATTACCCCTAAGCATCGATTATAGTTTACATTTTGTAGTTTACACTCTGTCCAGCACAGTTTTGTAAGTTATGACAAAATATTAATGGCCTGTATCCGTCATGGCAACACCATTCAGGACAATTCCAATGTCCCAAAAATGCCCCCATTACAGCTGTTTTTCCCTCTCCCTCCCCTTAGAACCCCCAGTGGCCACTGTATCCACATTGATGATAAAAGTTCTTCCATTGCTAGAATAACAATAAATATATAGTAGAAAAACAGTAAGTTTACTCTAGTCCATCGTTTATTCCCCAATCCTGAGGATTCTGGGATGGGGATGCGCACTCCACCTCTAATTGAGAGGGGGCTTAGATCCCATGGGACAGATGGATGGAGCTATCTTGCTTGCAGTTGCAGACTCTCTCTGTTCCTTGGAATGGGCGTTGTCCATCATCACTTTGTTGTTAGCTTCCCTGGGTGAGTCCAATGAACTGGAGAGTAAGTGTTACAACTCTGTTGAGATTCAGGGCCCAACTGACACATGGGCAGCCCAAAGATTTAAGTCTCTTGGACATACACCTATCAAGTCTAGTACTAAACATAGGTTCAAATACAAGGGGAAGAAGGATCCATGTATAGGGAAACCACAAATGAGTCCAGCTCTGTCACACCGGGGAGCGTAAATTCCAAAATAGGGCCCACTGGCAGGATGCCAAACTCCTGAGCTATCTGCCCTGCCTGTAGTGTTTGGATGTCTCTAGAGCCCTCAGGAGCCCTGCTATTTGAGGCAATATTTACTGTGACAGTCAATCAGATCCTGCTGAGACCTGTATAAGAATGATCTCCCGACTCACTTTGAAATCTCTTAGCCATAAAATCCCAGATGTCCATCAACAGATGAATGGATAAATAAAATGTGGTACATACATACAATGGAATATTACTCAGTGTAAGAAGGAATAAAGTGCTAACACATGGGATAACATGGATGAATCTTGAAGACCTTATGTTGAGTTAAGCAAGCCAGGCATTGAAGGATGAACAGTACATGACCTCACTGATACGAATTAAGGAAATTGAGCAGTCTCAGAGAGCCATTGTCTGAAAGATAGGTTTACAAGAAAGAGAAAGAGAAGAGAAGGTTGTGAGCCATCACCCATACAGACATAATCTATGGTAAAGTGATAGAATATAGTTGTGTATTGAAGGGATAAGACAGGAGGGTAGTGATAGTATTGGGTTGGGTGGTGCAGGGTTGACAGGCAGGTAGATTGGGAAGGGTGGGTTAGAATACCCAGGATACTGGGGGGAGAGTTGGGAGAGGGACCACCTGGAAGGACCACCAGGTGAACACTTGGGATTTCTGGGTATGAGGTTGAAAGTACAGAGGTGGGAATGCTCTTATGGCAATATGACAAGGAAGGGTCACTGGTTTAGGGTGTTGGTTGGGGAGGCATTCGGGACAGGGCACACCTGGAGCAGGCTTCTAGGGAGTGTGTGAGTGTTCATTCTGTCATAATGTGTTGTGTCATTGGGTGGAAACCCACATAATGAGCGAAAAGGAATTGGAATCCCATCTTTGGGAGGACCGATTCATTCAGAAATATACAGGTGGGGGTCTCTCAAGAGCAAGGGCGGTTCCTAATAGGGGAGGACAAACCAGTGTGTCAAGACCTCTTGTTGCATGTAACTATGAATCTTGTCATCCAATGAGTCAAGCCAAGGGGTCGTCATGGGTCCCGGGGGGATGGAGAGGGAGGAACAGAATATATCAAACCGGGGGTATTTATTGGTCAGGGGAAATGTTCTTCATTACCTTACAGTGATGGACACAGGATATGGTAAATATCATCAAAATTTATAAAAGTGTACTGTCTAAAATGTAAACCATACTGTAAACCATTGACAATGTTGAGTAGCTATGTTTCACTATTGGTATATCAGTTATAACAATACTACCATCCACATATAAAAAGGTATTAATATGGGGTGAGGAAAGGGGGAAGAGGTTGGGTATATGAGAGACTCTTGTATTCTGTGTGTGACTTTTGCTGTGACCTAAAACTTATTTGAAAATTAAATGAAAAATAGTGAGACACTGGGGAATGAGAGGGGGAAGGTGCCACAGTACAGACTGGACACCGGATATCACAGTGATAAAAGGCAAAATGTAAAAATTTTT
>JAQZBX010091854.1:0-12340 GCA_029593785.1 Cabassous unicinctus
GTAATGAGGACATTGCTAGTATAAGGGGGATCAGGTGGGGATTTAAGATACCTCCGGGGTCTAAGCAGACCCACAACTTCAACTGGATCTACCCAGCTCTCAAACTAGATGAAAAGTTTCAGCAGTAGTTGATTGTGCAAATAGAATCCATCCTTACAAATTAAATTTCCCTCTCCACTTGGGTTAAAGGGTCCCATAAAGAGAAAACAACAACAAAATATAGATCAATGAGCAAAGCAATAAGAAAAATTGGGACTTTAAATAAATGAGGAATAAGAATGGTCTCAAAGGGAGAAGGCAAGGTGATATACCTACCACAGGCCTCAGAAGAAAGAAAATTGTGAGGGCTGACTCTAAGCCCTTTAGCCATGGTAGTCAGGAGCTAAAGAGCCCATAAACTACATCCCTGCGAACCTATAAAGGTGGCATCTTCACTAAGGCTTTGCTCTGATGTGATTGATAAGGCTTTTGGTTCTAGCATGAGTTGGCCCTGTGTTTGAAGTACCTATGGGTAGAGATTCCTCAGTGGCCTGTCTGCAAAAGTTCTTAATATGTGGCACAAACAAAACAAGCAATGGAAATTCAGAGAAGAGGGATGGTACTGTGAGCTGGAGGAAACTGGGAAACTACTCTAGTTTATTGCGAGCATTAAGTGATATATGACAATGCATTTTCTGTAAAAATAAGGTTGCATTTTTTGGGAGCACAGGAAGATTTCCTCAAGCTCTAAGTAGCCATTCCTTGGTTGGAGGGAATCACCATAATTTATCAATAATTTCTAGTATGTATGCTTCTATTTCAGAATCAGATATAATACAAGAAAAATTTTAATCTCTAGGCAAATGACTATTTTCAGGATTTTTTCCAGAAATGCATTCCTTTCGATTCCTTACTTACTTTTTATTAAATGGCATTGGCAAACAAGAAAAAGGTCCTAGGATAACCTCATCAATACAAGATTATATGATAAGTTAACTTTGGAGTAAAACCATTATAAGTAAAAGAGCTTTAAAGGAGGTTAGCTAATTTGATGTATTTAAGTAAAATTGAAATTCATAAATGTTTTCTGAGTTCCTACTGTACACAAGGAACCAAGGTAGGCAGTGGGGACACCTATGTGCAAGACATTTTCCCCCTAAATGTGAAAGTCACCCATATAGATTCTACATCAGAAAATTACTAATTATTTAAAAACATGACTAATTTTGAATAAAAATATACCAGAGATTTTACATCCAAATCAGTGTTACCCTGTTCAAGGTGGTCAATTTCTGGTAATTTGTACTTGATACGGTTTTAGAGACTCCTTTTTGAGAACTGTATTTAAAGCCTATGACACATTTTTATAGAAGAAATATGATAATGTGATGGAAAGAATTTAAGACCCAGGTAAAAATGGGTTCAATTCCAACATTTAGCACATATTAGCTATCTATCCTTGGCAAGTTCTTTCAACTTTCTAAGCAGCCTTATTTCTTTTCTTCTGTAAAGGTGAAATAACACCTACTGCAATAGGGTAATTGTGACCATGAAATGAGAATATATATCTATTTAAGATCCATAATATAATACTCAGAAAAGGTTAGTTTTTTCATTCTTATTCCTCACCTCCTCTCCTTTTCTCAATGAAAGGTATCAGAGAAAGGCAACATATCTCATATGAAGTTTGATGTTTTTGTTTTTGTTTTTAAAGAATATTTTGGAACAGATTTAGATTTACCAAACTATTGCAAAGGTAACAGAGTTCCCGTACACCTCACACCCAGTTTCCTCTATTAACATCTTACATTAGTTTGGTACATTTGTCACAATAAATGAACCAATATTGATACATTATTATTAAAGTCCATACTTCATTCATATTTTCTTAGCTATTCCTCAATGTTCTTTTTCTGTTCTATATTTGACTGTTTTGAATACCAAAGCATCATTTGAAATAACAGTTGATGAATAACCTAAATAGAATTTATTTTTAAAAAGAAGTTATTGATAGAAATAAATAAGTGAGGAAGTTGTGATTTATAAACTGATTTTTAAAGGTACTTCTAAAGAAGACTCGTATAAATGTTTTCAGCCACAGTAGCATCATTAGAATTGGAGAGCTGGCCTCCAAGTTAACTATACTAGAGGACAGCATGCATTAGGCATATAGGATTGCTTTGCAAACATGCCAAGCATGTCAGTTTTTCAGCTCACTTTCCAGTCATTCTCACCTCCAGCACATACTAATATAAATAGCTTTACAAAGCCAAGCAAGCCTTAAGACTGGAATTGTAAAAGAATGGTCTATCTGGACTCATGAGGTAAACTTTGATCTTTCAAGATAACATACCTCAGGAAATGACATCTCTACAGCAAATTTGCCTCTTGTTTTTTTAATAATATAAGTTTAATTTAAAATATACCCCAAAATTTACTACTAGTAATAGTTACATCCAGAAAGTTTTATATATCAATATTTGGTTTGAGGTTAGAGTAGGCTGTGGGTTTTGTTGGGAGTTTGTGGAGTTTACTTTGACTTAACAATACATCCCTTATGCTGAGTCCATGTTTTGAAAACCATTCTCACAGGTCTTCATTTGGCCCCTTGCATAGTTAATGTGGCCTCAATATAAAATATGCATACTACTGGCCAAGGGCTGAAATATTCAAATCACTCAAGCATGTTATACATAAGGATTAACAAATATCTCCCTCTATGCTCCAGAGCAATTAAAATATGCAGTCATGGGCAGAGCTGTAAATTGGGAATGCACCTAAAATTTCATGGAGACTCATTAAACCATCAAAGATAATCCTAAGCAAAACATACTTCTCTATTTACTCTCTTGGTTTTTGCCTGAAAACAAGACTGATTGCTTCCCCCATATAAAAATAAATGCCTTTGATTTCAGCCTTTGAATTTTAAAGAAATGCATAACTGTTTTTGCATAGTCATTGCCTTCAAAATATAAGTTCCAAGCTTCCATACCCTCAAAATGCAAATAATACCCTCAAAGCTTACTATTAAAATCCAGGAGGAGGCCTCAAAGATTTGGAAAACATGCCGTCTCTCCTATTTTACAAAGCCAGCTCAGATTATAATTTGGTGTTTTGTAGGAGGAAGAATCCCATAACCTCTATGCTAGGGCCTCTTATGTTGCCTTCGATGCTATGTGGTCAATGAGGCCAATGCCACCCATACAATCTTTCATGTCACATTGTTTTCTGACCACAACTATGATCAACCCCAGCTACGTAGCTTTTATGTCCAAGTACCAGACATTTGTATTTGGAAGAGGGAGATGTGTGTTGCTGTTTCATTAATTCTCTTAACCCTGAAACTCTGGTAACTTCTTTCCAACTCTTCAAGAACTCTATTTCCATCAAGGGAAGTGAAAGCAGTTAAAGAAAAATTCACAGAAATAAAGGAGATGTAAGCAGAAAAGGCTATTAGTAAGGAAAACCACTGAGAAAGCACTCTGTACAAGCATTAAAGTATTCCCAAATTTCAAGTGTTGTCAGGAGAAATATTTCCTTTTGATGGGTTGGATTAGGGACTGTGGCCCCACTTGTCCCTGTTCTTCTTGGTTATTATGTTCATGAATGGATACATTTCAATGGCCACAAGCAAGAGGATATTGTAGGTTAATGGGTCCTACTCATAGTGGGACTGTAATTCTTTGAGAAGTGAGACCGTTTGAGTTTGCTGCTCCTCTAACCAAAGAGAGAGATGATCGCCAGTGAGAGTTGAGTAAGCAGAAATGTGGACAGGCCTCATGGAAACTCTGCAGGCTGAATAACCACCTTTTCAGATTTCATTTAAATAATTTGTAGGAATCATCTGGCTGTTTCTTAGTGTTAGTAAACACTAAGCAACTAAAACAGAAACAGTATTAATCAGAGTTAATATATTGAGGGGAAAAGTCATCAGCAGCCCAAAGAAAAGGCAAAGAAAAAGGATAGCAGAAGGACAGCTATAGTGGTAAATGCAGAACTTGTTCATTATCTGTATCAAGGGAGTATGGCTTTGGCCATATTTGTACGATTAAGAAGCCAATGAATCACCTTGCAGTGGCGGACCTCTGAATCAGAGTCGCTTGATAGTCCCTGTCAGAGTCAGTGGTTTGCAAAGAGCAGCTCCTTATACGTAGTCAATGCAAATAAGCTATGTTTACTAGGACTTTGGACCAGAATCCATTAAAAACAAACACACAAACAAAAAAAAAAACTTAGTTGTCTAACTATTGAACAGTTACATCTTTTGTAATTTACCTTTAAGTAAATAATTTATACAATACTTGCCTCAACATATTGACTCATAGGCTTCTACACTTAATAGAAACTTAAATTATTCTTCAGCTGCTTTAAAGTTTTTCTCTTCAGCATAAGAAACTTTGGCACTGTATCCATAACTTAGAGATTATAAGTATTATACTAAAATATACTACTACAAACACACTGGCACCATAGCTGTTTGACTTAAATGAAATGGAGTGCTAATATTTAGAAATACAATATTTATCTCTAAATAGTAAACTAAAATGGAAACTAGAAAGGGGCACAGGTTTCTTTTCAAAACTAGCCCCTTGGCTTGTCAGTCATAAAAGTAAGAGTTGCAAGCTTCGCACCATGGAAATACAAGGGGTTCAAATTTCCTCCAGCGCCAACCATGGAATTTATATAACATGACACAGCTTCAGGTAGCTCATCAGTAAAATGAGGCTAACATCTTTCTCATAGGATTGTTTCAAGGATTTGTTAAGAAATCACAGGTGAAAGAACCTAACAATAATAAGCACTCATTTGAAGATTTTTAAATATAAATTTGTCTGCTTCTAACTTTTCAAACTGAAGAACAGGTGGAAGCCAGGAATTTCTTTTGACCTGGACAAAGGGCAGCCTCATGGCCTCAGTACCCCTTCATGTCTTGAATCTGCTCTTTATTGCTTCCTAACCCCACACAATATCAATCACAAATTCATTGCCACAGATGACTTTATAAAACATTTCTGCTTTTCTTAGATCTGAGATATACATTTAATATCAAGGAAAGACAAGTTAAAAAAGAAGTTTCTTAAGAGCAGTGGATGTGACTTACTTGTCTTTGCAACACTGAAGCACACAGAAACACACATAGGAGTTGCCCGAAACATTTGCTGTGTAAAGGACTTTTGGATTCTAATCACTTCAACAATCCAAATTTCAACTCTAAAATAAAGTTAATAACCACTTCACAATACTATTGGAAAGACCAAATGAGAAAATGGAAAAATGTCTGTGACAGTAGCTACCCTATATGTAGTAGGAAATGCAGTTTGAATCATTGAATTTAACTTCAGGTTATCCCCATACAACTGGCAAGTTAACTTTTAAATATTTTCATTTTTTCCCCAAATTGAAATGTACCTGCTGAATGTTAAAGGTATGAATGATTCACACTGTATTTAATCTTAAATAGATGTATACATATATCTTAGGCAATTTCTACACCAAAAATATATAAATCTTTGAAATTTTCCAACCTGCCTTGAATTTGACCTACCATTTTGTGACCAAGACTAAGGCTTGATTCTGAACCACTAACTTCCTACAAACATCAGTAAGAACTATTTATTTAAAACAGGCTGCTAATGCCTCATCATACTCTATGTTCAGGACATAACTTTACTACTTTCATAGAGTAAAAATAAAAACAGACTTGACAATTGAGAACACTGTTTTTGGCAGCCTAGTTTCTTTTAAATAAGTGTCTTATGATTAATTCCTCTTCTACCATGTTATATTCACATTGCTTCTTAGAATATTTTTAAGTCATATAACTTTTACTATGGTTTGGTCTTCAAAACACCCTTGTCAATATCCACTCAGGCCAAAGTCAATTCCATCTGAAATTAGTTGCCTACACGTAGGGAAAATATTCAAAATAATTAAGATCCAATATGGCACAGGACAGCAACACAACAGAGGGGAAATTGACCCCAGCACCAGAGGTGAATTCTGGAGAACCCCTGCTCTGCCTCCAAGAAGTTCAGAGAACACCAAACAGGATAAACATGAAGAAAAATATACCCCATCATGTATTAATTACACTATCAAATACAAAAGACAAGAAGAGAGTTCTGAAAGCTACAAGAGAAAAGCAATATGTTATGTACAAGGAAGTCCTGATTAGATTGAGTGCCGATTTCTAATCAGAACCGGAGAGGCAAGAAAGCAGTGGGTTGAAATACTTAAAGTGCTGAAGGAAAACCATTGCCAGCTGTAACTGTTGGCCAATATGATGTAATTATGAATTCCAAAAATATAATTGGATCATGCTTGTAAACTGATCTGTTAATCTTGGCATGATTAGGTTATGATTAGGGCGTTGAGCTCCACCCCTTGGTGGGTGGGGAATCAAATATAAAAGGCATGGCAAGAACAGTTTTGAGAAGCAGTCTTTTGAGAAGCAGTTTTGGTGTTGGAAAGAAGGCCCCAGGAGAAGAGAAGCAAGCCGTTTGCCTGATCGTCTACAGCTGACCTTGTGGAGGAAACAGGAGCTAAACCCGGAGAGAAATGCAGCCCCGGGAAGAGAGGAACCCCAGAAGCCTGAACCCTGGCAAACGCTGGCAGCTGTCTTGCTCTAACAATGAGGCAATGGACTGTGTGTGAGAGAAGAAACATAACGCTTTATGGCCTGGTATCTGTGAACTTCTACCCCAAATAAATACCCTTTGTAAAGACCAACCCAATTTTGGTATTTCACATTAGCACCCCTTTGGCTGACTAATACACCAGCCAAGAATTTTATATCCATAAAAAGGTTCTTTCAAAAATGATAAAGAGATTAAGACATTCTCAGATAAACAAAACCACCTAGACCTGGCCTACAGGCAATGCTAAAGGGAGTTCTTCAGACTGAAATGAAAGGACACTAAACAGTGGTTCTAAATAGCATAGAGAAATAAAGACCTGTGGTAAAGGCAACCATTTGGGTAATTATAAATGCCAGTTTTATTGTATTGTATCGTTTGTCATGTAACTCCACTTCTTACTTCCAACAGTTGTACATACCAACAAAGTCTTTAAAAACATGATCTTAGATGGTGTCAGAGTAGCTCAGGCAGGGCACAGCTCTCTTGCAAAATAGGGGAGAAGGCACTGAAGCAGTCTGAGGGAGCCCATCTGGGGACCCCTGCAGGCCAGGAGAGTGCTGCATGCATTGTCCAGGAGGGACTGGGGATGCAGAGACAGAGGCCACAGGGGAAACTGAGTTGATACCCCCACTGCTGCCAATGCCACCCATGCCCCAACCCTGAGGAGAATAGCCCCAGTAAAACCGGCAGTTGAGCAGCCAATGGAGAGGGGAAAGGACAGATTCCTCCCAGGGAAGAGGGAGGGTGCAGTGGAGGGTTGACTGGTTTCTCTTCGGAGAATGCAACTACCATAATTTGCTATCTCAGAGAGGTAGTGGAAATTGAAGGATTCATCTCCGTGGAAGGGTTTGCTGAGGAGCAACATTTGCTGGCCAGCTGGGAAAGTGAAATAAGACAAACTGGTCTCTCTCGATTCTTTCCCCAGCACAATAGTCCTGGTTGGGCCCGGTTAGGGCTCTGTGCCACAGTTTTGACTACTTAAACAGGGCAATATTAAAATTTTAGAAAAAAATTAAACTAAAAATCAAAGAAGAGCTGTGAAATAAAACCACTAAGCGAGAGAGAAAGATTGTTCCACAGAGCAAAATCATCAACATAAGCAGATGCCTAGGTATCAACAAAAGATAACAACCAATACTAAGAAACAGGAAGATATGGCCCAGTCAAAGGAACAAGCCAAGAATCTAGATAAGACTCAGGATTTAAGACAACTAATAAATGATGTTCAAATAAACCTTCTTAATTTAAGGAGATGAAGGAAAATATGACTAAAGAGTTAAAGGATATTAAGGCGATACTGTGTGAGCATAAAGAACAATTTGAAGGCCTGCAAAAAAAAAACTAACAGCTTATGGGAATGAAAGACATAATGAATGAGATTAAAAATACTTTAGAGATATATAATAACAGATTTGAAATGTTAGAAGAATAAAAAAGTGAATTCAAAGACAGGACATTTGAAATTGAAAGGATAGAAGAGAGGAAAAAATAATGCAAAAAAGTGAACAGGGTCTCAGGGAACTGACAACACAAAACATGCAAACACACACATTATAGAGGTCCCAGAAGGAGAAAAGGATGGCACAGGGGTAGAAAGAATATTTGAGGAAATACTATTTTACAACCCTTATGATAGACATGACTATCAATATTCAAGGACAATGTACCCCAAACAGAATAAATCTGAAAAGACTTACTCCGAGACATCTACTATTCACATTGTCAAAGGCTAAAGAAAAAGAAGGTTTTGCGAGCAGCAAGAGAAAAGCAATATATTACTTCCAAGGGGTTCTTAATAAGACTAAATGCTGATCTCTCTTCAGAAACCATGGAAACAAGAAGGCAGTGGTACGATATATTTAAGGTACTGAAAGAGAAAAACTGCCAACCGAGAACTGTTTATCTGGCAAAACTATCCTTCAGAAATGAAGGCAAGTTTAACGTGTTTACAGACAAACAAAAATAGAGAAAGTATGTTACCAAGAGACCAAATCTACAGGAGATAATAAAAGGGGTGTCACAGCCTGATAGGAAAAGACAACGGAGAAAGCCCTGGAGAAAAGTGTAGAAATTAAGAACATAAGAGAATTGAAAGGGTTAGAAGACAGACAATAGTAAGATATGATAATAGAAAGCCAAGGGATAAAAATGAGTAAAGCAATGCCTTTATAATAGTAACACTGAATGTTAATGGATTGAACTCCCTAATTAAAAGACATAGGCTATGAGTGGAGGTGGCTCAAGTAGTTGAGCTCCCACCTCCCACATGGGAGGTCCTGGGTTCAGTTCCCAGTGCCTCCTGAAAAAAGCAAAACAAATGAAAAAAAACAACTCAGGGAAGCTGCTGAGGCTCAGTGGTTGAGTGCCAACTTCCCACATATAAGGTCTGGGGTTCAATGTCTGGATCCCGGTACCTAAAAAAAAAAAAAAAGACATAGACTAATAGGATGGATTTTAAAAAACATGAGCCAGCTATTTGTTGTCTATAACACACTCACCTTACATGTAAGGACACAATTAAGCTGAAAGTGAAAAGCTGGAAAAAGATAGTCCATGCTAGTAGCAATAAAGAACCAGTGTAGTAATACTAATATCAGATGAAGTAGATTTTAAATGCAAAACTGTTATAAAAGATGAAGTACACATTCATATGCCTTATAGATATGCCCCAGGTGAACCTCCTCCCATGCATCCCCCATCACTGACACCCTGCACCAATGATCCTCCCCTGCCACAGTTATAACCATTGTGATCCAAAACTTCAAAAATGAAGCCAACAAAATAACCAAATACAATTAAGAAAATAATGTTTTTAAAATACAAAATTTTAAAATTTTGAATATAAAATTAAAAATTTTTGATATTATGACTTTCATTACTGTAAGAATTGTTGTCTTGTATGTACAGTGACAGTTTCTTTCATTTCTTCCCCCAGTGTCTTGTTTCTTTTCAATTTGTCTTCAAAGAAGCTTTAGGTGACAGAAAAGTCATGTATAGAATATAGGGTATTCCCATATACCCAACATTATCCCCCTTTTCTCATTCCCCTATTAATAACATTTTACATGTGGATGGTACATTTGTTACAATTGATGTACAAATATTGAAACATAGCTACAAACCATGGTCAATAATTTGCATTATGGTTTACATTTTGGACCATACACTTTTATAAATTTTGATGAAATTTAACACAGCCCGTATCTGTCATTGCAAGATCTTGTAGAACAATTCCATCGCCCCCAAAATGCCCGATGTTCCATCTATACTATTCCTGCCACCCCTCCCCTCAGGGCCCACAGCAATCACCAAGTCTTGCCCCTTGAAAAACAAGATTCACAGTTACTTGCAACAATATTGAGGGCTTGACTTACTGGCCTGTCCTCCCCTATTAGGCACTGCCCATGCTCTTGAGAGACTCCCACCCCTCTATTTGAAAACGTTGCAGGACTCCCTAGGTTGGAAGTCCAACACCTTACCTCTCATCATGTGTCTCCACCCACTGATACACCACTATGACAAGATGAACACTCACACACTCCCTAGAAGCCTGCCCCAGGTGTGCTCTGTCCCACATGTTCCCCACATCCAACACTCTAAATTAGTAACCCTCCCCTGCCATATTTGCCAAAAGAACATTCCCAGCGTTGTAGTCTCAACCACATACCAGCAAATCCCCAGAGTTCACCTGTTCCCTCCCCCGACCCTCCTCCCAGTTCCATGGACTATCCAGCCCACCCTTAACCCCCTCACAAACCAGCACTGCCCAACCCAATAACATCACTGCACCACTGTCATGCCCATCCATTGCACAACTATACCCTTCCATCTTATCATAGATTTTGCCTATATGGGCATTGGCTCACAACTGTCTCCCTCTCTGTCTCCTGTAAACCTATCTTCCAGACCTAGGTCTGTGAGTCTGCTCAACTTAATTCATATCAGTGAGGTCACGTAATATTTGTCCTTCAGTACCTGGCTTGCTTCACTCAACATAAGGTCTTCAAGAGTCATCCATGCTATCCTGTGTGTTAATACTGCATTCCTTCTTATAGCTGAGTAATATTCTATTGTGTGTATATATCACAATTTGTTTATCCATTGATCTGTTGATGGACATTTGGGTTGTTTCCAACTTTTGGCAATTATGAATAATGCCATTATAAACATTGGTGTGCATATATCTGTTCATGTCCCTGCTTTCAATTCTTCTGGGTATCTATCCAGAAGTGGGATTCCTGGATCATATGGCAGTTCTATAGCTAGCTTCCTGAGGAACCACCAAACTGTCCTCCACAATGGCCACACCATTCTACATTCCCATCAGCAGTGGATAAGGGTTCCCTTTCCTCCACCACCCTCTCCAACACTTTTAGTCCTTTTTTTTTTAATAGCTACCAGTCTAATGGGTGTAAGATGATATCTTATTGTAGTTTTGATTTGCATTTTCCTAATAGCTAGTTAGTTCATGGGGCATTGTCACAGTGGGTGGAGATTCACACAATAACTGAAAGAATATCCAATACCCATCCTGGGGAGCTCTGCCACATTCTCAAATGGGATAGCATGAATCTCCCGAGTATAGGGGCAGTATGACTAGTGAAGGAAGATGGACCATTGACAGGCCCTAAATATTGATGACTGTACTTATGAACCTTTACTTTTGAAATTGAAACTTAGCCTAATATTATATGGTACCTAAAAGTTACCTCCTGAGAACCTCCTTGTTGCTCAAATGTGGCCTCTAAGCCAAACTCAGCATATAAATGCATTACCTTCCCCCGGCATGGGACATGATGCCCCAGGATGAGCCTCCCTGGCACTGAGGGATTACTACCAAGTGCCACCTAGCAATGCAACTGGAAAAAGACCTTGACCAAAAGGAGGAAAGGGTAAAGACAAATGAGTTTATGTGGCTAAGATACTTCAAAGTGATTCGGGAGGTCCTTCCAGAGGTTACACTTATGCACATCTCAGCAGGATTTCTTTGACTGCTAAGGTAAATATTGCCTTAAATAGCAGGGCTCCTGAAGGCTCTGGAGACATCCTGACACTATAGGCAGGGCAGACAGCTCAGGAGTATGGCACCCTGCCAGTGGGCCAAGGAGATGGTGATGGGCAATACCCATTCCAAGGAACAGAGAGAGTTTGCAACTGCAAGCAACATAATTCCATCCATCTGAACCATGGGATCTAAGCCCCCTCTCAATTAGAGGTGGAGTAGGCATCACAATCCCAGAATCCTCAGGATTGGGGAATGAAAGATGGACTAGAGTAGATTTACTGTTATTCTACTATAGAGTTATTGTTATTCTAGCAATGGAAGAACTTTTATTATTGATATGGAGGCAGTGGTCACCAGAGGTTCCAAGAGGATGGAGAGGGAAAAATAGGTGTAATACGGGGCCATTTTTGGGACTTGGGAATTGTCCTGAATGACATTGCAATGGCAGATACAGGCCATTATATATCTTGTCATAACTTATAAAATTGTATGGGAGAGAGTGTAAACTACTATGTAACTATAATCCACACTTAGTGGCAATGCTCCAATGTGTGTTCATCAATTGTAACAAATGTACCACACTAATGAAGGATGTTGTTAATGTGGGAAAACATGGGAGGGGTTGGGAGCAGAACATATGGGAATCCCTTTTTTAAAAAAATAAAAATAAAAAAAAAAAAATAAAGATTTCTCCCCACCCCCCTTGTTGTTCAGCAAT
>JAQZBX010091855.1:0-12341 GCA_029593785.1 Cabassous unicinctus
TATAGAATCTAGGTCATTTATAAAATTATTTTTGTAAGTAATGAAAATTGAATAATATGGATAAGAATTGTCTTAAAAAGCAATAATACATCCTATTTGAACAATAAATAAAACATGCCAGTTCTCCACTTTTTACCCTTAATTAGTGAACTACAACTAATATCATGTAAGTGTTTGTAATATGAATAACTTTTTCTTTATTCATCCCTTTCATGAACCACATGAAAAATGGTAAAATATAATTTTACTCTAACAGTTCTCATGATACCTGCAGTGCACATTCTAGGAGTCACACATGGCTACAGAGCTTCCAAGAATCTCACAAAGAGGAGGTTCTGCTAAAATTTTTGGAGGAGGTGTGCAAGGATTGGTACTTTCCACAATATCCTCTAACACATTTCCTCAGAACCCACCAGAATAGGAATATACCCTGCTCATCGCACTTCCACACAGGCAAGGCTCCTTCCAGTCCTACTTGAGCTAAAATACCTAAAATATCATAGAAAAATACGTTAGAAGTAGCCCATTTCACAGATCTACTTTAATTTTCTTTTCAAAGAAAGTGAAAGATTTTTTAAATTTGTCAATTCCATTTCCTGTCACTAGTATGAACACAGATGGGTATTTTTGCTTTTAATTTTATAACTTCACTTACACTCAGATCAAGATGACTCTGCCCTTAGGTGCCACATCCAATCCAATAGGAGTTTTCTGGCTCTACCTCCAAAATATAAACTGCATCCACCTACTTCCCTCCATCTCTACTGCTACCATCCTAGAGCAAGCCACCATCATCTCAGCTTGAATTACTGCCATTACATCCTAACTGGTTGTTTCTACTCTTGACCCAGCCATATTCTCTCCCTCACCCATAATCTTTTTCCCTCTGAAAACGTGCAGCAAAGTGATTCACTTAAAATTCCCAATGTGGTACCTTTCCATTGCATTTAGAATAAAGTCCCATTTTGTCCACAAGATCCCAAAAGTTCTGCTCATCGACTACCACTCTAGCTCTCACTCACCAAAGGCACCAGGGAAACAAAACACCTTAAACTTAGTAAATGGAGTAGAGTTAATAAGCAGAAATTTATTCTCTCACCATTCTGGAGGCCAGAAGTTCAAATTCAAGGTGTCAGCTGGACCGCCCTCCCTCCAAAGGCTCTGGAGGGAATCAACTGCTCGCCTCCCCAGCTTCTGGTGGCCGCGGCCCTCCTGGGCTCATGTTCCCATCACTCCAGCGTCTGCCTGCACGTGCCCACTCCTCCTCTGTGTCTACTTTCTGGCTGCCTCTCTCGTGTGAGAACACCTGTGATGCTATTTAGGGCTGCCCAGGTAAGCCAAGATCCTGTTCTCATCTCAGACGTCTTTAATCACATCTACAGAAACCTGACCACAGGAATAAGTCACAGGTGCAGGGATTGGGGCCTGATGTCTTTGCATGGCCACTAATCAGCCCACAGCACAGCGATTCAGTGCTCTGCCCCTTCTCTCTCTTCTCCTGCCTTTGGTCTTTGCACTGGCTGCCTGGAATGTTCTTTCCCTCAATCTTTAGAGACTATTCCTGGATACCACTGAGAGCTCATCTAAATCACCACTTCCCGAAAGTTTATTCCTCCAAGACCCACCTAACATGGCACCCATCCACCCCAGTCACTCTCACGGCTTCCCGCTGTCTTTTCTTCATAGTGCTTCTAACTGCTGGAGACCATCCTGTCTGTTTATTAATGGTAAGAATGTAAATTACACGAGCATATGGAATTTTATGGAATTTGCCTCTCTTGCTATTATTGCATCCAAGACTAGAGCAATGCCCGGCACCATGGGACGAGTTCAATAAATATTTGTTAAATAAATGGAAGAAATAAGTGAATGCCAGTATACACTAAAATGGCATCCAACAAATACCACATTACTTGCATTTTCTAGTTTGAAATCATACACTGAATGTTTAGAAATGATGAATAATGAATTAGGAATTATAAATAATTTGTCAACAAGATTTTGGCAGGGTTTTATAAGTTGAGGCAGTTTTTAAAATCTAGAGGAACTTCTGTAGCTGAACTTCTTCTTGGCTATTTTTTAAATGACAAGTTGTGAACTCTCATATTTCCAGCTTCTATACCGAGAATGACACAGCAAAGATGCCCAAACATATTAACATACTCGGAGCTGTCTAGGATAAGTGATGGGAACCTTCTAGCCTATTCAAGTACGATGGCATTATTTTTGACAAATGCTCCAGTTTTCTGCAAATGCTACCCACATCTAGTACTTTACCAACACACTCTACTGTGTGCATCTAATGTTTAATTCACAGCAGCTAATTCTCTGTCCTTGACACAAACAGCAACAATTTATTTTAGATGCTACTATGTGTCTTACAATGCACTTGAGAAGGTCCATGCATGCAGGATCAGTGTTAGGAGTTCCATTCTGTAGATTTAAAAAATCAAAACAAAAAAAGCAGGGAACAGAAAGGCTGCATAGCCTGCTACTACTGGAAGAGCCCTGACCCTTATACCTGGCATCCAGAGGCCACATACATCCCATGATCTGGGAAAACTGAAGATTCCCAGGAGCCCCCAGCATGGGTGCCCCCAAATGCTGACATGGACCCATGTCAGGATAGACATCTGTGGGGCTCACATCCACTCTTTTTTCGTCTCATGTAACTCATGCCTTACAACCACATGCATATCTGCAGCATTAAGCATTCTTCTCAGTCACTAATGGAATGTACAGTAAACATGAAGGTAGCAATTGCATTTTGGAAAAGTTCTGCTTCCATGACCCTTGCAAGTCCAACCCCAGCTGTGTGTATATTAATGGGTGTTTAGAGGTTACACACAAAGAGACCACGTATAATACACACAATGCACTTGGTACCGTCTTTGGAGTTCTCCATGCCATATAACTGCTATGAAACCAAGACTCGGATTACACACATTAAACACTAGCCTTCCATTTATTTCAGATGCTAAGATTCCCTAAGGAAGTACATCCCATTAGTCGTAGTTATAACTTACTAAGAATACTATTAAATGACATGATTGTGTTGGATTAGAAAATTTATCACATGTACGAAATGGAATTCTAAACTGGAAAAACTCAACAAAGTCCCAGCTAATTCAAGCGGTACAGCCCCAGCAACACTAGGCTTGAGGAGTCGCACTGTGGCTTCAAGCATCTGACGGGACTCAGTATACAGCACAGATTCATTCATTCATTCATTCATTCAGTACCTCCAATGTGCCAGGTCAAGTCCTAAGCTCCAAGAACTCACACTCCATGTCCTCAAGAAGCTCACAGTTGGTATTCTGGGTAAGATCAACATCCTAATTAGGGATGATTGGGTTTCAAGCAGTAGAACCCATTCAGTTTAGCTTTGGCAAAAAGGGCAGTTTCGAGGGAGACACGGAGGTCTCTCCTGGATCCTGAGGCAGTACGTTTACTCAGGCCTCGCTAGAGACGAAACCCATACCCTGAAGTCAGAAACAGAGGCCTGTTCTCTGTCTACCCAGGCTGAGCAACGTGTCTGGGTAGCTCCGGTTTCTTTTCTCTGGCTTTCTGTATGCACAGAATGGAAAACAACTATTCCTCCCAGCTTAGCTTTCCCTGACCTCCTATCTGACTAGAGTTTGACTAAGCCAAAGCTATATATGAGAGGGAATCTGGCTGACCCAGGTTGAGTCAAGTGTCTGTCCTAGTCCAGTGTCCTGAAGTCAGTGGGGCAGGGGCAGGGGATCCATGGGAATCTTAGCAGGGCTCTGGTTTTTCTTTCAGAGAAGAGTCATAACCAAGTAGAGAAACTATCTACATATCTATGTTTGTTATGTGAGTAAACAGACAATCATGTTTAGATGGCATAGTAGCCATAAAACAGCACAGTACCTGGCACAAAACAATTTCCCCATAACAGCAGCTGCCCTTGTTGGTGGCTTCTAAACCACATGGTGTTAGGTGTTACGGAGAAGGTCGGCCAAGAAAGTGTGGGGCGCCCATGCAGGGGCACCTATCTCAGTGTGGAAGGAATCAGGAAAGGCTTGTAGGATGAGCTGGTAAAGGCTGTGATGGGTGTGGAAGGTAGGAGAAAGGGGCTACATTCCAAAATGGTGCAGTATTCATGAAATTCTAGAGGTGGCAGAGAGATGGTATCATCCAGAAATTCCAAGTGGTTTAGTATGGCAGAATCTCGCGGTGTATGTTTGTGCAAACGCTGGGAGAGGGGATGCCCGAGGGGTTAGAAGACGTCAGATAACGGGCATTATTCAGAAGGCTATTCGGCGCCATGAAAGAATTTAAGGGGAGTGGCTTGACCCAATTTCCACCTGCTCATTGCAGTATAGAGGACGGTGGATTCGAGATGACAGAGTGGTAAGGAATTGCAGTTTATAGGAGTGCCAAGCCCCAGGGCACAGAGTACAGAGGGAAAAGCTACAAAAGAGGCTGGGGTGAGTTTCCTTATGGACTTGATGGATTTGAAGTTCCTGAAAGACAGTTACAAGACACCCAGAAGGGACCTTCAGCTAAGGACCTGAGCTGAGGATAGAGTTCTAGGAACAGGGTGGAGAGCTAATGAGAAAATACACACAGAACACGCACCAAGGTCTGTGGGAACTCAGAGTGGAACCATCAACTCCCTGGAAGGCTGGGGAAGCATTCTCAGAGAAGGTGACATGGGATTGGAGTCCAGAAGGAGAAGGAGGAGATCTCCAAGCAGAGAGGTGAAATGGGATTGGAGGGTGAGAGGGGCATTCCCAGGAGAGGAGAATGCATGTGTCCAAGCAACTCTGAACCTGGGCTCTGTAATCCACAGAAGAAGGACAGTGGGCAACACTCACTTGTACTCAGGAAAAGATATAAAACTGTCTCTATCACTCAGTCCTTGGAAACTGAACAGCCAAGAAAGCCAAGGTGCTAGAAGACAATGATCTAGTTATTGTCCTATAAAGACTCAATAGAAACAAAAATAAAGCATCTCAAAATCACGTTTGGGGACTTCTAGTTCAACATGACAGATTGCACAAGTGTATTTATCTGACCTTCCTCATACAACCCACAAATCTTCATCTCCCACTGTAAGAAGATAGTAAATAATGTCTAAAATTAACAAATACAGAAATAGGAGTATATGTGAAAACAAAATTCCAATTTAAAAAACAAACAGAGCTGACTATGGCTGCCTCTGGGAATTGGGACTTGAGCTTCAGAAGCATTGGAAGGACTACTGTTGATTATTATAAACCTTGAGGGACTTCAGTTTGCTTTTTTTTTAAACTATATACCTGTATTACTCAGACAAAAATAAACACTTTAAATTACAACATGAGCGATGTGAGAATGACATTTGATTTAAACAAATTCAGCTTGCTTATAACTTTCCACAAATACATCTTTTTCAGTAATAAATAATGTGAAAAGCATGGTTATGCCATCCTAAATCAATGTCAGGCGAGATCACCCTGCACCGATGCCAATCTGTCATCACTTTTATGTTTTATTGATGAGACAATATTAAGCATTATCATGCCTGCCAGACTAAGTACTCTTAAGAAATATTCAAACATTTGGGTCAACTCCCTAAAACAATTTACAGTTACGTTTTACTCATCATCCATCACAGTGTTTTAGGACCAGAAGGGAATGTAATGTGCAACAAGTCCAGTGTCCTCATTCTGAGTATGGAAAAACTAAGTACCCTACTAGAGAACTTGCTGGAGGTCAACCGCGGGGCAGTAGCTGTGCTTGGTCCACAGCCCAGAGCTCCTCTGGCTGGGTCTATGATTTGTTCCACTAAACCAGCATTTCTCAGTCTCTGGTCTATTGAATACTAGGTCCATTATACCAAATGGCTGCATAAAATATGAATACTATTGTCAATATTAAGTGCATTTTTAATTTGTCCGCTGTTTAGAATTTCAGTAACAACAGATCACCACATATCAGGCCGATACAGAACCACATCCTAAATCAGTAAAATGCCCTTCACGCTCCTAGTGACATAACGTGGATAAGAGAGATTCAATCCTTGCCATCTGGTAGCTTACCAATACACATTCTGGCGGGGGGGAAGGGATTAGATGAAGAATGTAATAAAATATGATGACTGGTACTAAAAACTTCTTGGAGGCTGGCATATTGCTAAAATCCTGAATCACAAATACATGCTTATGATCTTCCATTGTGCCTAAAATTATTCTGCTTCCTCAGTGGAATTCTGTCCCCCACTCCTGCCCTTCCCAAAAGCCCACTCTAGACTCAGTTCAAGCATTGCCCACAGCAGGCTTCGCCCCCAATCACCCTCATCCAGACTGCAGTTTGCCCTCTCCAAGAGGTCCCACTGCTTCCACACAGGCCTGTCTACCTAGCAGAAAATGAGCTCCTGATAGCAGAAACCATTCCTGTTCATCTCATATGCCCTACACTCAGCCAGTCCTTGTCAGATTAGGCACCCCACGACCTGACCACATTACGGAGATGAATATTTTCTGAATATTCCTTATTAAGAACAAATGATATAAATCCACAGTTATCATAGCTAATGCACTCTAACAATTCCGTGTGTTAAAGGGTGAACTGATAATTTTGGACATAGTGCTGTTAAGAAATACTCTTGATAATATTGCTGATACTGGTGTTGTTATTGATATTTCAGATGTGTTTAATGCTATAAAATTATCATAGACTATAGTTCACAACTCCCTTACCCAATATGCACTCTCAGGTTGTTTCTGATGGCAGGCTCTGTTGCTAAGAAGGTAGCCTACGGTAGGTGCAATATAAGTTCCAGAAGGGCAGGGACTTTTGTCTGCTTTCATTCAGAACTACATCCCTTTAGCCAGTGACTGGCACATAGTTGTCTCACAAAAAAAGCATTTCTTGGGAGGTGGGTGCAGCTCAGTGGTTGAGTGCCTGCTTCCCATGTACGAGGTCCCAAGGTTCAATCCCCAGTTCCTCCTTTAAAAAAAAAGTATTTCTTGAAATAATTGTTGAGAATTTGCTTCACTGCTTAAATGGGTGGGGTACTCACACTGTGCTAGAACCTGCTTCCTCACCTTTGTGTGGGACAAAGCCCCTCACAAGGGGAACCAACCCTCTGGGATGAGCAGATTCTATCTCTGGGAAGATCATTGAGCAGTGTTCTCAACATAAGCATTGGAGACAGGTGGCCAAATCTGAGTTCCACTCCTGACACTTAACAGCCATATGACCTTTCTTTTCTTCTTTCCATCACCACTTACTATGAAAATTTTCATCCATACAGAAAAAGTAAAAGCATAATACAATTATGACTTGCCACATAAATTCAACAATTAACATTTGCTATATTTGACATATATATGGATGTACATATGTGTGCAGATGTGTGCATATTTGTACGTACGTATATAATAATTTGCATGTTATAGGCCTTGTAACACTTCACCCCTAAATACTTCAGCCTGTATCACCTAAAAATAAGGACATTCTCCTAAATAAGCACAATACCAGTATCACACTTAAAGAAAATTAACAATGATTTCCTAATATTATCTAAAATGCAGTCTAAATTCAAATTTTGCCAAATGTCCCTCAAAATGTCTTTTATGAGGGGTAGTCTAGGGATGTAAATGTCAATTGGAAGAAAGCTAGAGAATAATCTAGGGACTGAATAACATAGTGAACCCAGAATAACATAGCGGAAGAGAATTGTGGTTAATAGCACAAATACAAGAATGTTCTTCCATGAACTAGAACAAATGTACATCAGTACTGCAAGTGATAAGAATGTGGAGCAGCATGGGAAAAATAACAATTAGTGTAACCTACGGAGTATAGGTAACAGCAATATTGTAATATTCTTCCATCAATGTCAAAGAAGTAGTGTTAATAATAGGGGGTTATAGAAAAAATTATACCAAATGTACACTATAGCCCATAATTAGTAGTAATAGTCTGATGATGTTTTCTCATAATCTGTAACAAATGTTCCACAACAATGTAATGTGTTGGTGGAGGAGTGTTGTATGGGAATTCCGCACATTTGCACGATAGTTTTGTAAGTTTGCAACTCCTCTAATAAAAATATATATTAAAAAAAAGGGGTGAACTGAAATGTTGTATATTACCCCCAAATTCCCATATATAGTGAAGAGAAAAATTGACAATAGTTTCTAATTTATACACTTTTTCCATTAAAAAAAAAACTTTTTAAAAACCTCAAAGAGGAAACCACATTTACACAACAGTTATTTTCATCATAATTTTGCATTACTGAAGGGTTCTCTATATAGTAGCTCATTTAAAACACCAAACTCCTAGTTAGATACATTTTGCTTTCTAATTTTTAAAATGCTATGACTTTCCAATTGGATTGAATAAATTCTTAGGCTTCCTCCCAGCCCCATGTATATTATCAAGAGTGTATCTTTGATTAAGGAGAAGCCTGCATCAGTAAAGCACAAGTTCTTTGGTTCCTTGCTACTGAAAGTGTGGTCCACAACCCAGCAGCACGGACCACCTAAGAATTGGTCAGATGCAGAATTTCAAACCCACTCCAGATCTACTGAATCAGAATCTGCATTTTAACAAACACCTAGGTCATTCGCATGCACATTAAATTTTGAGACACATTATGTTAGTCCATCTATCTTTCCTTCTTTGCGGTCTGAATGTGTCACCTCAAAGTAAAATGACTAAATATAAACAGCTATTGTATTAAACATACAGTACAATTATACGACACATTTTATGGTGCTTTGAATTTTTGCGCAGTGCTTTTATATACACAGGTCCCATTTGATAATCCAGTACCTGCTATAACAATACTATAAAATCATATTTTTCAATTTACAGATGACCCAGATGGGTTATGTGGTTGCTGAGAGAGCTGAGAGTAATGCATAAAGCAGATGATTCCTAATCTCGGAATCTGAATCACGACACTGCAACCTCAGACTATAATAGCTGAGGACCACAATATAACTTCTAATGGAAATCGTTGAAAAATAAAAAGAATAAAAGTAACAGACAATAAATGGGAAAAGATGAGCACCAGGTGCCCTGGGATACATTACAATGTGATAAATGGTGAAAGAATGGGATTATATGGATCCAACCCGAACTAGAAAACAAGCTCCTGGGACAACAATCCAATCCCAAATACTAAAGAATAAAGAACAATGCAAAAATTGCATATAGAAGCTATTGCTTTCAATTGGATACAGGACAATTCAATGATTTCTCACCTGAAACAACACAAAACTTTGTACACAATGACATAATTGGTGTCCACTGCATATTTCCTTAGTTAATAAATAAAACTGTTTTCCCTGAAAACCAGTATTAACACTCCACACAGTGGCAAAGCTTTGGGTCCTTGCTATGTTTTAATAAACAAGTATCTCTGAACAACAGCAAACAAAGAAATATCAAGACAAGAAATATCAAGGCTGGTGTGCAAATTAAATCCTAATTAAATTATCTGAATATCAGAACAAATACAGCACAAACTTGCAGTGTCAATTAGCATTTTATTTATCAGTCATTACCATGAAACAAAGCACAAATGTAACCATTTTACTTTAATAAGATCATAATTAGCACAAAATGAAAAGAATCATAGCAAGATTCACACATCAGCATTTCAGAAGCAAGGACTTAAGAGACTGAGCCCCCTCGCAACCATTTAATGTACACAAAACCATGTAACCTCAACAATCTTTTGTGCCCTTCAACTAACCTGCAATTTTTGAAATGTAAGTTCCCCAGATCATGACTTTAAAGGCATTCTCTTCTTTTTTTTCCCCTTTCTCCTATTAGGACCCTCACTCTTCCATGTAAATAACCGCAATGCCAAGTTTTCTCTGGAGACCAGGCTCTACATTTACAAATGCATCCCGCTCTGGACATGATACCAGCAAATGAAGCAGCCATCCAACCCCAACCATCTCCACCTTCTAATTTCCTGACCCTTCTCCCAGGTGTCCAGGTGTAGCACAATGAAAAACTCAGCTGGCCTTTGTCCCATTTCTGGGAGGGAACCTCAGAATCTCTGGAATTTCCAGTGTTAGGAGAGTTTTTTGTTATTCCTGGAGGGCCCAGGACCACCATTACAGTGCATTTGCTAATCAAATCTGGTGCCTAGGGTTTGCGGGCTTAGCGCCACATAACAACAGTCCATCTCCCTAATCGCTGAGACCCCATATAAATTCAGGACCCTCAAAGCCACTAGAAGCTTCCATGATTGAAAAAAACCACATCACTACGCCAGGAGGGTGACACGCTCTGACTCCAAGTGGAGAAGACACTGAAGCTTGAGGCCTTCCCAGACCTCACCTATGCCTCTCTTCTTTTGGCTTCTTATTTGTGTGCTCTTACCGCAGTAAAGCTAGAATGTAAGTGTAGTGCTTGCAGTGGGTTCTGTGAGTTGTTCTAGTGAACCATGGAACCCAAGGGGGTGGTGGGAACCCCCAAATTGTAGACAGTCGGCTAGATGCACAGGTGGTCTGGGCCCCTGCACTTGTGCCTGGTGCCTGCAAGACCATCTTGCCGAGGATGCCCTGAACCCGTGGGGTCTGGCCTACCTCCAGGCAGAGTCAGAAATGAATTGGATTGAGTTACTGCAGTATTTGCAGTCGCTGATAGAAATTTCCGCAAAACTTTACATCATCCCGTTGGAATCTCTTTGGTGAATTCCAAGGCCAATCAATTCGAAGCCTGGTGTATTGATTTTACTGTTGAACATTCTCCCTTTCTATTCTCACGGGTAATAGCTCTACGCAGACTTTTTTGACCTCTCAGCTGGACTACATTAGTAGATTCGTATCTGGTTCTCACTGGTTCTCCAATTCACATCGGCATGGCTTCCCAGAAGCAAAGGTCCCCCACAGCCTCCCCTTGGCCTTGCTCCACTCTCTCCATTCCTCCACAATGGCCTTATGCTGCCCGCTGCCCCATGGCGCACCTCCCTTTTATCCAATATGTGAGCCTCCTCGGGCGGTGGGTACGAATGACCACAAACTGGGTGGTTTAAAGCAACAGACATTTCTTCTTTCTCACTTCTGGAGGCAAGAAGTCAGGAATCAAGGCATCCTCAGGGCCATGCCTCCTCGGAAGGCTCTAGAAGACCATGCTTCCTTGCCTTGTCCTAGCATCGGGCAGTACGGCCACCCTTGGTGATCCTTGGCATGCAGCAGCACAGCCCTAACCTCTGCCTCCATCTGCCCACGGCCATCTGCCCTCGGTGTTGCCGTCCCCGTGGCGCTTCTCTTTTTATGATGCCAGTCATAGTGGATAAGGACCCACCCTTCTCCAATACAGACTCATCTTTACTAATTACATCTTCAAAGACCCTCCTTCCTGAGGGGTTTGGGTTTCAACACACCTTTCTGGGGGACACAATTTGTCCATAACACCCGACATGCCTTTTCTTTCCTGCTGCTACACCTCTGCTTAGTCTAGTTTCTCAGCCTGTAAATGCAAATCCCCAAATTCAGCCTTTTAAAGGGTCTCCATCATTTATAATTTGGTTCAAATACCACTTTCAATTCCGTAAAAGGCTTTCTGCCTACCTGTGGCTGGTGACCCTCCCTTATTAGAACGATTCCAGCACCACGTTTTATACTTACTTTACTAATCAACATTCCCATATCAATCATGCCACATACATGTATATCATGCATGGATATAGTCATAATATGCGTAACACATGATACATCTGAACACATAGTGTGTATGTGTGTGGCGTGTGTGCCTGTACACAGATACATAAAATATTATACATCTGGGTATCGATGTGTGTGTGAATATACATGTAATCAAGAGATGATCTAATTGATTTTAAATCTCCATCTGTCTACCCAGCACAGTGCCTTACTAACAACAGATGCTCACTGAATATTTGTCAAATAAATCAATGGGTTTTCAAATCTTCTGTGATGTTTCTTATCAACACGTTTCCAGGTTCTTGATGTGACTGATAAGCTTCAGAAAGATCTAAGGCCCCAAGAACTTCTTTGTGACTAGAATGGGGGGCAGAGGAGGCGGGGAGAGCTCCAGGAAGTGACAGCGGTTCATCTAGAATCCTCTAGAAAATGCAGACTGGGCATATGTCACCCCAACATGGCCAGCTTTCCACGGGAGCCAAAATTATGACGCATTAGGAGGCAATGACGTGGGTCTTGGCACAGTACCCTGGTTACAGCACCTGAGCTAAAAGTGTCCCCAAGAGAGTCCGGGAAATACTGTCACTAGAGGGATGCTCCAAGGAAAACTGCTGTTCCTCGAAAGAAACATGCCTCTTCGGTCTCCTCTGTGGTGCAGGGATGACACTGCTTCTACTGCTGGTTGAAAGGTGGTAT
>JAQZBX010091856.1:0-12330 GCA_029593785.1 Cabassous unicinctus
TTGCAGTTGCAGTAAATCGTTCCCTGCATTCATTCACCAAACATTTATTGAATGTCTACATTGTGTTAGGAGATAGAGAATAAATAGGCAAACACATTAATAATTCCATATTGCAACCACAGCTATGATTAACTTGGGAGGATGGGGGATAGAGTAAAATCAGACTTTGGGGTGAGCTACTTGAGAAGTGGTCTGGAGGGTGGAAAGGAGTAAGCCATGTAAAAATCTGGAGGTGTGGGGATGGTGGCTCTGCAATACAGGCACAGGGACTGGAAAACGCAAACCCTCTGAAGTGTGAAAGGTTTTGGTCTCTATTGTAACTGACAGAAGCCCAGAAGAAGGAGATACTGTCATGAGATAGGATTGGAGAGTGCTGAAGTCTAGATCCTGCAGGGTCGAGTAGCTAGGGTAAGGGGCATGGATTTTCTTCTCAAAGGAGTTGGAAGTCATTGGTGGGTTTTAAGCCATGCAATGCCGTAATTGTACTTACAGTGGAAAAAATAGTCTGTTTTTTTGTGAAGAGAATGGTTCATAGTAGAACAAGTGTGAAAGACCAATGAAGAAGCTATCAGAATTGTCCAGATGAGATTTGATTATTACTGTGGATATAGTAGGTCATGGAGGTGATTATCAAGAGGAATGGGTAAGTTCAAGCCTTATTTTTTAGAAAAACTAAGGACTTGTCAATAAATTAGAATTTGTGGCTGAGGCAAAGAGAGTAACAAAGATGCAGTTTTCTGATTTGATCAATTGAGTGATAACAGCACCCTTAAAAGAGTTCTGGAAGAATAAAGGAAGGAGATTTTCTAGAAAAGTATCAAAATATAAAGTTCTGCTTTGTTTATCTTACATATGAAATGGCTTTGAAGCATCCAATTGTAGATATGAAGTAGTCAAGTGGAGGTATGTCTTTTTAGCCTAGTGGAGAAATCTCAGCTGGAGATATGAATGCTGCAGTTGTTAGCATGCAGATGTTGCTCAAGGCCTTGGCGAGTAATGGAACACCCTAGGAGTAAAGGTGGAGATAGGTAAGGGCCCACTACTGTTCCCTGAGGGGCGTCCACTGAGGCTAATAGTAGGGGAGGAGGAACAAGCCAAGAAGACTAGGAAAAACAGTTAATTGAAAGCCAGGAGGAGGGGTGGAGTCCAATAGGCCAAGAGAGGAAAATCATAAGTTGAGTAAGAAGACAGAAAACTATCCATAGACAAGAGCAGTTTTAGTGGAATGACAAGGACTGAAACTACAATGGAGGCAAGATTGACAGGCGAGAACCTGGAAACACTGTGCATAGAAAGCTGGTTTTGAAAAGTGTTGCTGTAAAGGGAAGCAGATCAAATGGAATGAAGCCAGAGGGAAATGCAGAGAAAAGGAATTTTGTTTGTCTTGTTTTTGTTAATGGGAGATACTGAGCATGTTTTTGTTGTTGTTTGTAAAATTAAGAAAACAAGGGAGCAAAAGGGTGATGGAACACGAGAGAAGGGATAACTGAAGGGATGAAGTCCTTGAGAAGTCATGAGGGCTAGAGATGCAGGTTCGAGGGGAGAGATGGGCCACCAGAGAGTTCCTTCGGTAGGCCATGTCTTTTTCATAGGATTTGAAGGCACTCTCTTCTAACGGGACTGAAAAAGCCGTCACACAGTATTTGAAGGTTACCAATTCATCTCGAGGAACATTTCCTTCAGTGTGGAAATGTGAAATGCATTCATTTTCCCTTCCAATATCCCTAAGGGAGAAGTTTGTTCTGGCACACAAAGACCTACATTCAAGAGTTGATCTCCAAAGGCAAGTAAGAAACATGCTTGGAAAAATAACGAAAAATCCTAAGGGACTGTGTAGAGAAAACTCACCAGGTTTTTATTTAACAAGTGTATAGTCATTCCACCTTGGTAACAAGTAGTGGTATAAATCAAATCCTAGATAACATGATTTCAGTATCAATTACAATAGTATAAGTTGCAATTAACAGAAAACCTAACCTGAACTAGCTCTAACTGAAAACAGACAAACAAAAGAATCTCCTGGAATCTGAATATTTCAGGGACAACGTTCAGGCATGCCCCAGATCAGAGTTCAAACGATGTGATCAGACTCTGTTTCTTCCCTCCCTTCATAAGTCTATTTTGTTTTCTCAGTGTTGCTTCCATTCTCACAGGCTCTTCCCTCTTGCATAAGATGATAGCACAAAGCTCCCTTATTCTGCTCATCAAAGACTCTAGAATTAAAGGCAAAAGATAAGTCCAAAAATTGGAGAAGATATTTGGAACAAATAAAGTATTATTATACCTAGAAGAGATTTTTTAAATCTCCTATGAATCAATGAGAAAAAGATAAGCAATCCAATAGAAAGAATGGCAAAAATATGATTAGGCTTAACTAGGCAGTGACTAGGAAAAGAAAAACAAATGATTAAAAGACATAGAAGTTGTGCAATACATTCAATAACAAAAACAAGAAAACATAAAACCACAATGAATCACCATTCCATTTGCACTGGGGTCACCAAATTAGAAAGTGTTGGAGAGACCATGAAGCAAATGGAACTTTCATACTTGCTAGTAGGAGAGTAAATTGTCACAATTACTTAGAAAAGAATTTGGCATTACCAAATAAAGCTGAAGATACATAATCCACACTCTGCCTTTTTACTCCTAGATACATATTTTAGAGAAATTTGCCACCAGGAGTCCTATACAAAAATGTTTAGAACAGCAGTTACAATGTAAACTTTCATCAACAAGATACAATGTAAATAAATAGATTGTCATATATATCCCATTCATACAAGGCAGCACTAGCAGTGTAAATAAATGAATTATAGCAAGCCGGTAACAACACGGATCTTAGAATAAAATGTTGATCAAAACTAAGTAGTCAAAGAGAATAATGTATGGTTCCATTTATGTGAAGTTTAAAATGGCACATTTCCACCAAATATTATTTAGGGTTGCCTGCATACGTGATAGAACTCTACAGAAATATCAAGCATAATATAACATTTAAGGAAGTGATTACATCTGTGAGGTGTGAGACAAATTGAATGAAATAAGACAGGAGTAGACAGAGGGCTTTTAAGACCCTGGAGAAGTTTAGTCCTTTAAGCCAAGTGTCATACATGCTTACCCAGTTATCATTCTTTTACCCTAGTATACATAACATACACTTTTTGGTATGGATGATAGATTTCACAATAAAAAGTGAACCAGATGAAGTTAACCAAATCATTATACCCTTAAATTGCTAATTATATTTTAATGCTGGTGATGAACCTGGTGTGCTTACACACAGCTGCTAGGATTGTAAATTGATACATAGACTTTTGCAAAGCTACTTGACAATCATTATCCAGAGCTATAAAATTCTTCTTTCCTTTTGACCCCATAACATTACTACTTTCATTTTATTATAAAGAAAGAAATACAGAAGATTAAGTTCTTGTCTCCCTTTCCGAATTTATTTTCTACTACTCTCACTTAATTGTTCTGAGGTATATTGATACTGAGTAAGCTCTGCATCTTGAACTTCTGCAAAAGTCTTAATTTCTTCAGACTAGGCTCCTTAATTTCTTGCCTTCCTAGGAAACCCTTTTGCTACTTTCCAGATTCAATGCAGGAATTATTTCTTCATGTCAACTGTCCTTGATTCATGTGTCATGGTTAAATGTTCTGCCCATTTTGTTTCTGTATTTGTTTATTCATCAATTTTGATACTATAATGTGGTTCTATATAATTTCCAATGAGATTACTGGCACGATGAAGACAGATAGTGCTTTATTTATATCTGTATCCCTCTCCAACAGCAAGTACTCAATAAATCATTGTTTAATGGTTATTTGTTAATGGAAAGAGAAAAGAGGCTACATGTTTACCACAGTACTGTCTAGCATAGCAAAAACTGACACTGACTCCAGTGTCCACTGATGGCAGAATGATATGCTAATTACAGTGTATCCACTTGATGAAATATACACTCATTAAAATACAATTATGAAGTCAAAGATTTTGAAATATTGTAGAATCTTACTGATATAATGGTAACTAATCTAGTTCATTAGAAAGAGGGAAATTCTATTGAATATATATATTAGAACTATGGAAAGGAAAAATGAAATAGCCTATGTATCAAGGAAATATGAAAATGGTTGATTTTAGAGTCTCTGTTGAAGTTTTTCTTCAAACTACCTCGTTTACTTTTTTTTAGGAATTGTATCTAAAAATTAATATTTGCAAACACCAAAGACTGAAAGGCTGATTCATATAGTGTGATGTAACCTTATTCAGAGCAATTTCTGCTCCCCTTCTTAGTGGATGGCTCCGTATGCACACTGGACACCAAAAGAATAGCTTCAGATGGAAAATAAGAAGTTTTCAAACTCCAACTTGTTGGCAGATAATGAGGTTTCAAAAAAATGTCTTTGAATAATGAATTTTCAAGAATAATCCTTGGTAATCAACTACTGGGGGAAAACAAGAAAAGAAAAGAAGTCTCTGGAAATGCACAGCTATAAACTGTTTTAAGGATATCATACGATTTTAAATTGTCCATGAATCACCCAACTGAAGTATCTCTGATTGCACTAATTACTGTCTAACTCCCACAGTCACAGGAAACATATAATGTCAGACTGCTTTCCATGTGGGAGCTCAGTATGACAGAACGAGCAGTGTTTGTCAACCTTGGCTGTGCTACCCATCCTAATCAGCTTTGGAACATTAAAAAATACGGATTCCTGTGTCCCATACCAAGGGATTTGAGGGGGGCACTCTAGGCTTTCCTATTTTTAAAACACCTTAGGGGATATAGATGCAGAATCCAGGTTGAGAAATACTTGTTTAGAGCATGAAAGCATAAGACTTAATGAGAAAAGGGGTTCATTAAAAAAAAAAAAAAAACATCAATGTTCCAATTCACATAGCACCTTTGGCATAACGAGGAGTAACCAAAAGCTCTGAAAACCAGCATAGCTCCTCCATTGCCTGTGGTGCTTGAATTCAGTAAGTCTGAAAAACCAATCTCTCTTTCCTCTTTCCCCTCCATCACTAAGCCACTGCCTCTTACCATTGTTATTTCTCTTCTGGTTCATTTTTACACTTATTCAGACTCCTGAACTCCAGTTTCCCCATGTGAATCCATCTTAAACACTGTTAGCAGATTCCTGTAGGTTGGGTATTGCTCTGTTCAACCTTCCTCAGTAGGTCATTGTGGCCCATTGGACAAAGCCCGAGTCCTTCAAGTGCCACTTAAGGCCCTCAACCCCCCAAGCCTAGTTCAGCTCTCCCACTTATCCTTTTCTTTGCTTTCACAGACCCTACATTCCAGCCAAGTCACCGGATGTCCTGGGTACCTACTCCTGCTCTTTTTCATATCTGAGCCTTTTGTTTTATTCCCCGTGGGGTGCATCAGCATCCAACCTGTACATATAAGAATCCCACTCTTTGCAATTGGTTGTACTCAGCTGGATCCTGAACTGGCATTGAGATTCTTTTCCACAGTTTAATCTCTCCCTGAGCTCACTATTCACCCTGGGCCCACACCTATCCCTCTTCCTGGATTCTACTCTCTGCCCCACCCCACTCTCTGCCTCTACCCTCACTTACCAAACATTATCTAGGCTACCAGAGAGAGTTGACCCAGCTTTCCTATGCTGGTCAGTCCATAACCAAGGATTCTGACTTGAGGAGGGAGGGGGATATTTGTCTATGGCTCTGTTTTCTGAAGAAAAGAAAACCCTTGCTATCCCTTACAATGACGACTATTGAGTTACTTTCCACCATGACATGCCCTGCTTGCTGCCTGAGGGACGGTCAAAAGGGGAGAGCACATCCCATTATTCTTTTGACATCCACACTCTTCAAAAGCATCTATTTCTCTTTCCCATTCTTTTATTTCAATCCTCTGAAGGTCTCAAAAACCTGAAAAGCCGTGCACCAAGTTTGCTCTACTGGGAAAGGACTAATTTTAAACCACTTAATTACCAATCAATCTTAAGTAAGTCAAGCAAAAGCAACATCTGACCCAATTTGTTTAGAAACCCATTCTTTCAGCCTTGTAGCTTCTCTGCTGTGCAGGAGACCCGTCAGATTAGAATCAAGAAAAAAGGCTTATTGAATTTTAATGTTGAACTAATGTTGCTTCTGCAGTCGCCTGCATTAGAGGGGTGATGGGAGTCCAAGAAGGAAGTGAAAAATGGTCTTTCTCTCTCTCACTTTTTTTCTTTTTGCCAAGAGTTCAAACGTTCAGTCTGTCCTTTCTATGAACCTACTATTTACGGCAACCTCTTTTAACCTATATATAATGCATGAAGAAATCTAGGCAGAATAATATTGTATGTAAGCATTCATATGACTGATTGTGTTGAACCTTGAAAGCTTTTTGATGTCAGACTCACAATATTGCAAGGTCCCTAGCTAACTCCACCAGCTAAGGAAACTCTTATCAACCCTCAGAAAAATCATGCATAAATTTATAGTATGAGACTTCTGTCTTGATCCAGAGGACTTATATGTCTTCCGTACTTCTATGCTTCCTTTTTCATAATATAGTGCCTTCAATGGGATTTCATTAATGCTTTCCACTGAATGACAGAGTATATAAATTTGTGCAGTGATTTAAAGAACATCTATGACACCTGAACAAGAGGAAATGCTGTAAATGAATACTGATTTTCTCACGTCCTGTTTCACGATTATTATAATAGCTAGTTCTTTTTCTTTACCCCATATCTCACACTCTACTCAGGCCAAATAAAAAAGTAAAATGAGGCATACTGTAAGGACAGAAGCTGCTACTTCTAAATCAGTAATTGTTCCAGCTCTGTCTCAGTACCTGGGGAAACCGGATCATTATTTCCCATGCCCTTGGCATGTAAATAACTGAAAGCAATGAAAGCGGTCCACAGGCTGTTCAGTTTTGAATATTTGATCTCATCATTATATTTCCAATGTGTCCCAGAATGGATTTGGAAGCTACACTTTATTATCTTTGTTCTGTCACTGCTGAGAGTTGTCGCTTATGATTTAAAGGAAGATCCATCGCCTAAATTTGGGTTCATCCCAAGCAGATCCTGATGAAGACTTGGTTCGGGTAGTTTATTTGAAAGTGTGAGTGATGAAATAAGACAGAGGAGGTAAAAAATCTGATAAAGTGTGCTGCTAGCACCATGGGCAACTGGGTTCAGTCCTACAGGGACACCACTGAATAGCCATGTAGAATGCCTGTGAAAATTGCCTCTTCAAAAGCTGGGAGGTTCAGACAGTTATCTACCCACTCCTGGGCCACATTGGCTAAGGGTGGTCCTCCAAGTCCATTGACCTCCTCACATTTCAGTTTGCTCAGTATTTATGATTTTGGAATAACCAAATTCCTAAGGCTTTGGAAAATGAATCCTTGAAGTAAGAAATCAGAAAGGCTATAGGGATTTAAAGTGAGGCACTGGCATGAACCTGAAATCAGACTTGTGTCAAGGAGATGTGATAAGGGGCATACAAATTATGTGTTAAATTCGTGATCCCACCAAGGTTTCTGATACTTAGCACTATTGACATTTTGACCCAGGTAATTTGGTAGCAGGGAGCCCTGTGCATTGTAGGATGTTTAGCAGCATCCCTGGCCTGTATCCACTACGTGCCAGTAAGAATCCCCCAATTATGAAGACAAAAATGTCTCCAAACATTGCCAGATGTCCTCTGGGGGACAAATGTGCTCCCATTGAGAACCAGTGACCAGAGACAACTTATTCAAAGAGATTCAAGGTCTCCGGCCGATCTTCTAGCATGTCAGAGACAATACAGACAAGAATGCTTTAGGCACTTCGCCATCACACACACTCAAAATAAATATAAATTATTCTTTCGTTATTTCATTCATCCAAAAACATCTGCTTAGCCTCTGCTATATTCTAGTCACAGTAGTTCAAAGCCCTCCGATACAAATTTGAGTAAGAAGCAGATTCTCTCCTCCCATTAGGGAGCCCACAAACTAATACTGAGAACAACACATGAAGAGATAACACAGTGGGTTGAGTCTAACTGTGGTGATAGTACCCTTGGTATCAGTGTTAGCAGGGGAAGGTGAGAGAGGCTGCCTGAAGGAGCTGACCCCTCAAGGAATGAGGTTATTAATCAAAAGCTAAAGTCAATATTCCAGAAGTCAGCATAGGCAAACCATTTAGCAATAATAGCTTGCCTTGTATAAGCACTTATTTTATGCTCAGTATTGTTCTCAGTGTTTTTTGTATGCTTATTATTTGAACTCTTATACTAAAACCATGAGGTAGGTATTTTCCCCATTTCACAAATGAAGAGGGAGGGATGTCAGTTGTCTGAGCTATAGAGCTGGTGAAACGGCACAGCTGAGATTGCATCCCGCGTAACCTGATTCAGAGTTGTATTAACAACTGTGCTAAGCTGCCTAAGCCAACTACGTCCACCACTCCCCATCCCCACCCCTTCCAAAATGACCTGTCTCCATTCCAACTAAAATCTAGGCATCAGGCTTCTTGTTATTCATACCACCCACTTTACCTAAGGGTCAATGGAATGTTGTTGCTTTTGTTTTTGTTTTCCCCAGGAAACAAAACAGATAGCAGGAATTGTACATAGAAATTAAATGAGACACACCTTTAATTAAGTAAAGCTTTTCTCTTTCTTCAGCACTAACTGAAAGGGTACAGATATGGTCAGCCTAATTCATAGTTTAAACAGGGCCACTTTGGGGAGTGGAAGAGCGTGCTGGGGCAGTAGATGTAAATGTAGACTGTCCTGAGTAAACCGGGCCTGGGGATGTCCCACCTCAGAACAAATAGTCTTAAAAGCTAATATATTCTCATCAGACAGCCCAAAAAAGTTTTGGCGGTTCTGTATTTTCTACATATATTTTCCCTAACTCAGCTCTAGGTCTTCTGCAACCTCATATCCTGCCACTGTTTGTCTCACACTCTCCACTTCAAATCACTGAATTTCTTAGAGTTCTTCAGAACTTAACTTCTTTGAAATTTTTTGCCTTTACTCACATCGTTCTGCCTTTCGAATGTTCTTCTCGTCCCTCTTCTGTTTGCTCACTACTCCCTTGGCCACCTTCCCTCTCACTTCCTACTCTATTGGCTACATTTCACTTCTGCTTTTCCTTTAAGAATGAGTTCAACTCAGGGAAACCTTTTCGAGTCTCCTTGTCACACTTCTTCCAACCAGGCTGAGTTTGTTCCTTGGCTGTACTTGCTGACTCTGCTAGGCTGAGCTCCTGAGAGATCAGCCCATGCTCTGCAAATTGTTGCAGTCTCCATCCTTGGTATAGGGCATGCAGTGTTATAAATGATTGATAAATGAACAAATGGAGGCATGGATTCTTGCTATATCCACAGCAGGAGTATGTCAAGATTTCTGATTCACAAATCGGTGGGGAATCCTGCACTACTTCATGCCCATTTTGTCATAAATGAGATGACATCTTTTCAGTTATTGTGGCAAACGAGTCCTCTGGAGCACTTGTCAAGGAAGAAGAGGTCTTACCATCCTGCCATGACCAAAGAAAGTAGGCTACGCTCTAGAAATATTGTCACCTACAAAGGCAGTCCAGGTAGTCATTGCCAGGACACTTGGAAAAAGAAAAAAATAGAAAAAGCTCTTCAGGGAGTTCTTTCAAGGCTGGCATTTTACAAGGGATTCTGCACAAAATTAAAATCTAAAATTAAAAAATACTCTAGGAAATACTGTACATGGTATTCCTCCTTTAAAAGTCAGTCATGGGGTCAACTGTAGTGGAAACTATAGTCCGCGGTCAGTAGCAATGCTTCAGTATGTGTTCATCAATTGTAACAAATGTACCACACTAATGAAGGAGGTTGACAACGTGGGAAAGTGTGGGGGCACATGGGAATCCCCTTATATTAGTCACGGTCCTCTAGGGAAACAGAATCAACAGGAGATATCTGTCAATAATATGAGATTTTAAAAGAGTCTCTCACGCGACCATGGGGATGCACAAGTCCAGGTTCCGCAGGCAGGCTGCAAGCCAGGGGCTCCGATGAAAGTCTGAAGAAAGGTCCTTGATGAGTTTCTGGGAGAAGTTGGCTGTCCAAGGACGAGCTGGGAAATTCTCTCTGAATGTTGAAATCACTTCCCCTTTTAAGTCATTCAACTGATTGGATAAAAGCGCCAGCCATTGATGATGCAATCTCCCTGAGTGATGCAGATGTAATCAGCCATCCACACAGTAAACTCACTGGTGATTGAAGTCCATAAATGCTCTTGCAGTACAATTAGCCCAGTGCTTGATGAAACAAACACCTGGACACAATTACCTGGCCGAGTTGACACATTAACCTAACCTTCACGCCCCTATATTTTTTATGTAACATTTATGTAATCTAAAGCTTTTTTAAAAATAATAAAAAGTCAGTCCTCGAACACCAAGCCTTTAGTATTACTATACTAAGGGCTTTGCTAAGCCTGTTGTTTAAACAAAACAAAACAGCACAGAAAGAAACCTTGTTCAACCTGATTCAAATAAGAAAAAGTCCAAATTTATTTGACACGAAGACCTAATAAATGTATATAAAGCTTAAAACAGGGGTCAGAGAACCCTTCCTAGTGGAGCCTTCCTATTGGGCATTGCTTTTAGCTTATCAGGATGTTTCCTCATCCATGTATCTCATCTTACTTTTTATTATGAAAAATAATAAAGTAAAAAAAAACTTTTTGGACTTCTGCTTCCAAAAGGCGGAATAAAAGTACTTTTCCTTATCTCTCTGTCTAAGTAACACTAAAATTCATAAACATAAGAAGACCCTGAAAGATGCAGAAAGAAATCAGACTGGCTGGGGACTTCAGAGTCAAGGAAAGACAAAGTGGTAAGTGGTGGCTTTTCTTTTTGCCTCATATATCCAATGGTTGGAGCAGAAGAACCTGGCAACCTGAAAATTCCAAAGTATGAAGTCAAGAAAGTCCCCCAAAAGCCTGTTGTCTCTAGTCAATGATCAGAAGAGGGGTCACCTAGCAAGACAGAACACTTGTAGATGAAAACTTCTCTATCCCAGCCAAAAACCATGAAAAGATACTGTGCTCCTCACCTCCACCCATGGCAATTAAAGTCCAGTGGGGAGCCTAGGTTTCTACCCTCAGCAGGCTGAAAGAAAGGGTAAATTTAAAAAGTAGCAACAACATCAAATGCTGGTGAGGATGCACAGAAACAGTCCCTCACACATCATTAGTCAGAATGTAAAATACTAGAGCCATTCTGGAAAGCAATTTGGTTTTCTAAAAATCTAAATATGCAACTACCGTGCAATCCAGCAATTACAGTCCTAGGGATTTATCCTAGATAAGCAAAAACTTATGTTCACATAAACTCTGTACTTGAATATTCACGGGAGCTTTATTCACAATAGCTAGGAACTGGAAATAAACAACATGTCCCTTAAGGAGTGATCGGTTAAACAAACTGTGGGACATCTAAACCCTGGAATACCTCTCAGAAATAAAAAAGGGAAAACTTCTGATACATGCAATAACTTGGATGAGTTTTCAGAGAACTGTGCTGAAAAAACTAATCCCAAAAGATAAATTTTATGTATGTGTCAACATATATGTGGATATGATATATATATATATAACATTCTTGAAATGACTCAAGTATACAAATGAAGACCAGATCAGCAGATACATAGAGAAAAGGAAGGGGTGTGGGCAGTTAGGAAGTGGGTCTGGTTATAAAAGAGCAACATGAAGACTTCTTGCATGATGGAAATGTTCTGTATCATTTTTGGTACAATGTTATTATCCAGTTCTTGAGCTTGCACAATAGTTTTGTAAGATTTTACCGTTGTTGGGTATAAGATACATTGTATCTTCCTGAATTATTTTTTACAATTTCATGTTTATCTACAATTATTGATAACAAAGTTTAACTAAAAAATATTTTGCAATCAGAGTAATTATCTTTTATACAAAATTTGAAAGCCTGTTGCCACACTTTAAACACATTGACAAGTTTGTTTTTTTAACCACACCACATCTTATGCTATATGTCCAAATACCTTATTTAAGTATGTTGTGGATGCAAAAATAAAATTTTCCAATAACTTCCTTGTTTTCTTTGTCCAGAAAGCTTAAATCGTAAAAGTTTTCTCCTAAATTCCTATAGCCATGGATTCATAAACTCCTATGAGAAAGGATATTAGAAATAACCTAGTTAATAACTTTTACTGAAGGAGGCAAGATGGCATTGGTTTAGGAGGGCACTCGCTGACTAGCTCCCTGAGGACAGCGGATTGTGGACAGGGTCCTGCCCGGGGGTCTGTGCTGTGGGCGCATGGAGCAAGAAGCTTGGGACATCA
>JAQZBX010091857.1:0-12340 GCA_029593785.1 Cabassous unicinctus
GTCCTCAGGAAGCTAAATATAGAATTTCCATTTGAGCTGGCAATCCCGATACTAGGTACATAGCCAGAAAAACTGAAAGCAGGGACATGAACAGATATATGCACACCAATAATCATAGCAGCATAACTAATGCCTTAGAGTTGTCTCTTGAAAACCTCCTTGTTATTCAAATGTGACCTTTCTCTAATCCAAACACTGCAAATAAATTTACTACCTTCCCCCCAACGTGGGACCATGACTCCCAGGGATGAGCCTTCCCTGCACCAAGGGATTATTAGCAAACATTAATCATTAAGATTGAGTTCTTGGCTTATTAGCCTATTTTTCTTTATTGGGTAAGGCTTATATATTCCAGAGCTTCTAGCCATCTTATTTGAGAAAGTAATAGGACCTCCCATGTGGTAGGTGGGTGCTCAACTGCTAGAGCCACATCAAACTTCAAGCTTTTTTTTCTGAGGTGTTTGCCTTTTGATCTAATCCCATAGATTTTCCACAGGGACAACAAGAGCTGGTTATGAAAGGAACCAGACATGGATAAGGAGAAAATAGTGCTCCTGGATGATATTTGACTGTTTCCCTTTGCATTTGTCTTAACCTCTAACCTGCAAAATTTAGCTTATGGTAAATGGTACTGAGACACATCATTTTTTTAATAATGCGTTTTTAAAGGAAAGCTTAAAGCAATTTTATTGACTTTTTTTGCTATAAAGAATTTAATTAACCCATGTCACAGTTTAATTAAGCTCTGAGTTTTATAAAAACTGTCAAGAGAAATTTACACACACTTTCAAATTTACAAACACTTTCAACAAATACCAAGTTTAAGTAGTACACCTTACCATTTGAAGAAATCAAAATAGGTAAAGTATTTGTTTTTCATATGTAAGTCATGTTTGAGAAGGATTCCCAAAGACGGATTAAGAAAACATGCATGATTAAAATAATATAAATTTGACTGACCAACAGAGAAATAACATAACTAAGCAGATCAGAGCATATAGAGGCTTTTAAGGTGTAACGTTATAATCTAAACCACTGGAATATGAATGAAGTTGACAAGCTTCGCCTTTTACTAGTATCTTATTTGATGGTAAGAATAAAACACTTTTTAGAAGCATGTACTGATTGACCTTACTATCAACAATGTGACAATGCAGTCTTTTATTTGAAAAACTGGAATGAATCAGAAAGAGTCATTTACGTTGTGAAACAGAATATAAAAAATGTGCCCTTCAACCTTTTTCACCAAAAAAATAAAACATTTTTGTCATCTCATTATATTTTCAAATGACTTGACATTTAGCAGCTTAAAAAGCAATCAGCACTAAAGCATTCACCAAAGAAAATTTAGATTAAATATTTACATTTCATACTTTAAAGGAAAAAAATTTAATAGCTCTAAGCCAATGATCTCAATTCACCCCAGAAGATACAGGATCTTTGGACATTGAATGCTTATAAGACAATGTTTGCATTTTCTTCCAGAATCATTTCTTCTACCTGTTTTATGACCAGAAGAATAGTCCTCTATAATGGAAATTCTGACTGTGTCCACCTCTTTGGTGGTTATCCTCACACATTTGGGACTAGCAAGATAAGTTTAAAACAGAAGTGATATCCATTTGTTTCAGAATTAGGATAAAAAATATTTTTGTATTTGTGGCTTTGAATATATTGCTTAAGGCTTTTGATTTGAGAGACTGCTAGACTAGCCCACAAATAAGTTTAGTGAAACTGGAGAATTTATATAAAATCAATAATTCTCAGTTTTTTTGTATGTAAAATAGGAATGAAATATCTACTTTATGGATTAGTCTACAGATATTATAAATATAAATAGTAGAAATATTATATTATGAAGGATAGTTTTTTTTTACTGTATTTCAAAATGCAATCTATGAAAGAATCTATGGTTTCAAGCAAAGGCTGACTTTTGCTAAGAAGTGGGTGATGCAAAAACCATCTTCCTATAGAAGAGTGGCAAAAAAAAGTTGCTCATGCTAGGATCCTGCTGCTTCTAGAACAGCGGTCCTGAACCTGGCATGCTAATACATTACCTAGTTAAGTAGGAATGGGGGAAAAGGAGCAGAAATGCTGGAAACCCATAGTCCTGAGGCTCAGGCTCACAGGGCCTGCCTTAGATTCAGTATGAACCTAGAGAAAAGAGAATCTCCTACATCTAAAATGAGTTTTACTACCTACTAATAAGTCACAGCACTCTAGCGCTTTGAAAGGTGGGCAAGGGCATGTATAAAGAACCCTCTGTGGTGCACATATGCAGGGCCTGCTGAAATCTGAATGTAGATCAGGAACTTTGAGCAAACCCTCTGGCAGTTCAGGTCCACCACTAAGTGCAAACTAGCAGCAATCCACCAAAACATGACATTGAAGTCTGTGGTGCACAGAAGGTATAACAGCAACATTACAAATTCAGCTCAACTATTGACTAAATTGTCTCAAAAGTCAATTTCCTGGTGAAAATTCTATTAACTCAGTCTCTCTTATTTTTTTTTTGTTTTTACAAGCAATGTCTGGCATTCAATTAAAAATTGCAAGAGACAAAGGAAGGGGGAAAGAAGAATGGGGAGGAAATTCATTGCCAGAGGAAAAGCAGTCAACAAAGCTAGCACAGAGATGGCCCTGATGTTGGAACTATAAGAGGATCTTTAAAATAACTGTACTTAATATTTTAAATAATCTGGCAGAAAAGGTGGAAAACATATGAATAGATGTGAAATTTCAGCAGAAATTTGGAAACTATAAAAAGAGCCAAAAGGAAATGCTAAAATGAGGAACAAGAGATCAGAGATAATGAATCCTTTGAATAGCTTAGCAGAATGGACACATGAGAGTAAATAATCAGTGAATTTGAATATAGAGCAAGATTGTGGGGACCCTGGGCCTGAGCTCCCCCTAAGCCCTTAGCACATAGCCACCTGCATGACCTAGACATAAATTAGAGGTTAACAACCCTCCCCAGAGGGAAAAGGATGTATAGATGGTATCATAAACCATAATCTCAAATTGGTAAAACTTCAATCCTGTGATAATATCACCATACCCCATATGTGCTTTCATGGGACCCTATCAGGAATTCTGTTCTCATATCTTATGGAATGTCTTTGTTCTCAAAACTCCTCATATCACCCCTCATTTTCCTTTCTCTTTGTGTAGTGCTGTCTTCATTCTCCAGATCTCTGCCACCGGAGACTCTCTCCTGTCCACAAGTCCAAATAAAGCTATGTCTGACTCAGTGCTGGGTATGTTCTTTGGTTTCACAGCCACCTCAACTTGTGCCCTTCAGGGGTTGGGTTGGAACAATTGGAGAGCCATGAGCTGGGAGACTGAAAGACTACCAGAAGAAGTGGGCATGAGCTCAGGGAAAGGAGAATCAGCAGGGGAAATCCCAGGCTGGCCTGTAATGTTCATGTGGAGAGGGGTTGCTCCCCTCCTGGACAAGTGAGGACCACTGAGAGAGTACAAGGATGCCCTAAAAACTCGGGCAGGTATACTGGCTGTGCTACAACAGGTAGCAGAGCAGCTGCACTTAAATAAGAAAAAGGGAGACCACCAGAGAGCAGTGGCTATAGTATGGCCCCCACTAGGAGCCTTGTGGTTGGTTACTGAGGCAAAACAAGTGGCAAAGCCCTCTGTGCACCACTTAGAAGAAGAGTTAAAGTTAGAAAGGAATATGCGCCTATCACAGGCAGAAATGAAAGATTCCTAAACCAATTGCCTGCATCAAGTTGATGCTCAGTTAGAAACCCTGGCTTGTAGAGCTGCTGGAGTGCTCAGTTAGAAACCCTGGCTTGTAGAGCTGCTGGAGCTAGGGGTGATAGACAGCCTTGAGTCCAGGTCTGGGGGATATTAACCACCTGTTAGTGGGACCCTAAGGCATGGGATCCTATGGACCCCTCCTCAGAAGAGGAGAAAGGGGAACAATGGGAAGTGGAAGAAGATGAGTAGCCCTCAAGGATGTACTCTATAACACAACAGAAGTGGCAGGTGTTCCTAGACAAACCCCTGGGGTCCAACATTTCCAACCTCCCGAGCAGAAGTTACATATAACCATGAGGAACTATACCACTGCTTAGTTGGGCAATTTAGAACAAAGGTGCAGGCAGAGATCCAGAGAGTTCCTGCCTAACTGGCTTCTAAGATTATGGGACACTGGAGGGGAAGGAGTTGTACTATCTGGGGTAGAAATGAATAAATTGGCATCCATTACATTCACCCTTCTCTACGTCAGCGTTTATATACTGCCTGTAGCGAAATAAAAATGTGTCGCTGTTGGTATTGCTGGTTAGTGGATGTAAGGCTGCATGGCCTAATGAAGGGGATATACCCCATGCCACCCCTCATTGGCAATCCATGGAAGAATTACAGGATGTTTTATGGGGATTGGAGATGAAATATGCTATTTATGCCACCAATTTCATGGGGCCTGACACCAAAGCTTTTACTGGAGGAATGAAAGATACTATGTTACACACTGCTCCCAACCATTATTATGGACCTCTGGTGTCAATCGTGAGCCCCCTAGTGGGACAACCTGTGTCACAAGCTGCGCAGGCTATAGCAGACTTAGGGATATTAGAAAGACTGTGGAGAGAGGGAGCTGGGGTCTGTGCTGTTGGGAAAGCACCCTAAGGACATGATGGTCCTAATTGTGTGTCATGAAAGCAAATATGGGTAGATCTTATTGCCATGGGTACCAAGCTAGAAACCAGGCACCCCAATGAGGTTTTAGTGAGACTTTGGAGCAAGCTCCATAAGGACAAGAGGTTTATGAAACTGTCCCATCAGAATGACTAGTGAAAAGGGAAAATAGGAAAAAAGCTGCCACCCCAACCCTGGGACCCTTCTCCCCCAGCGGAAGCCCAGCAGGCACCCTTCCCCCTACCAGAGGGAAGGGGTCAAGATCCCTGGGTAAGGACGTAATTGGGGATGCCAGGGATCATAGGCCACATGTAGAGTTAACTACTTATTGGTCCCTTACTAATCAACAAAGAATATTGGCCTTAGTAGACATGGAAGTTGAATGTACTTTAAT
Source organism: Cabassous unicinctus (assembly GCA_029593785.1). Taxonomy (NCBI): domain Eukaryota; kingdom Metazoa; phylum Chordata; class Mammalia; order Cingulata; family Chlamyphoridae; genus Cabassous; species Cabassous unicinctus. The sequence goes on from JAQZBX010091857.1 coordinate 5,054, forward strand.
TCATGGCAATGTAGTGCAATTCCATGGGCCAGTGTTGGCTATGGATGGTTATTGGGGGAAAAACAATTTATGCTAAGCAATGAAATTTAGTTTTAGTTTTACAAATTGGACGATTACCTCCCCAAAGATATGCAGTGTATATTTCTCCTATACCTGAATTTATATTAGGAATTGACGTTTTCCAGAGTGCCACATTACAAACTACCATAGGAGAATTCCACCTTCAATAGAGAGTAATAAAGTGGTGCTAAAGGGAAAGGTTAAATGGTCTCCAGTGAAGGTGCCCTCACCCTGAAGAATTATGGTGAGCAAACAGTACAAACTCCTGGTGGGGGGCGGGCACCAGGAAATTCCTGCTACAATTAAGGAGTTAGAAAGAATAGGGATAATAATAACTACCCATAATCCCTTCAATAGTCCTGTTTGGCCAGTACAAAGTCTGATAGAACATGGTACATGACAGTAGATTATTGTGAATTACATAAAGTAACACCACCACTGTATGTAGCAGTCCCAAACATTTGCTGATTTATTGTAAGAAGTTAGTACCCAGTTATATCACTATCCCTTTGGTTTAGATCTTGCCAATGCTTTCTTTAGTATCTTCTTAGATAGGATAAGCCAGTCTGCATTGCCTTCATGTGGGAAGGCCAACAATGGACTTTCATGGTGCTTCCCCAAGGCTATATACATAGCCCGGCCATCTGTCATGTCCTCGTGGCAATGGATCTAGCCACATGGAAGAAACCTGTGGCTGTAACCCTATTTCATTGTGTTGATGATATTATGTTCCCCAGTAATTCTCTTTTAGAATTAAAAGAAGCATCAGAGACAATAGTATTTCATCTTGAAAGCCAGGGATGGGCAATTGATCAGGACAAGCTGCAAGGCCCTGGTTGCTCTGTCAAATTCCTGGGTGTTGTTTGGTCAAGTAAGACAGAAACTATACCTCTGCTGTAATCAATAAAGTGCAATGTTATCCCACACCACAAACTTCCAAACAATTAATGGCTTTTCTGGGGTGCTTGTTCATCCCTCATTTTGCTCAAATATTGAAAACATTATATATACAAATCAGAAAAGACCATGCATGGGAATGGGAGGACCCCCAGCAAAGAGAAGAAGCAGGGAGGGCAATAGCACAGGCTCACACACTGATGGTGGTATATTTTACCCTCTGAATTGGATGTGGCCAGTACCAATATTAGCTTCAGGTGGGGTTTGTGGCAAGGGCAACATTCTGAGTGAGTACTCCTTGGGTTTTGGTCACAATTATGGAAAGGGGCTGAATTACAACAGCTCCACAGCACAGCAGCTATGTGCAGTATACGCCTTTTTGCAAGTATAAGGTTTAACCCAAAAGTGCCCAGTCATTCTGAAGACTGCCATCCCTATCCAGGAGTTGATCACAGATACTGGGAACAAATCTTGCTCTGGCAGTGCACAATTAACTATCTTAAAGTGGAAAGCTCACCTGCTGCAGCAAACTGTCTTCAACACTAGCCTTTTAAGTACTGAAATGCATGAGATCCCAGGCCCAGTGTCTTTCATGGAAGATTCTTTGGCCCAAATTACAACCCCCAAGGTGGTCATTGAAGTGCCCACTAAAGAAGGAATAGGAACAGTTCCAGAGAATTCATGATACATGGATGGTTAGGCTAGTGGACAGCCTCCTGTATGGACACCTGTGGCTGTGGTTGGAAACGGGCATCATGCAAAGCAGTCAATGTGTTGAATTAAGAGCTGTGTGGATAGTTGTAGTACACAAGCCCAAAAGAGCATTAACAATCTGTACTGATAGTTGAGCAGTATACCTTACCACCTGGATGGCAACTTGGAAACAAGAATAATGGACTGTCATGGGCCACCCTGTGTGGGGGACAGAGAGCTATGGAAGGACACCTGGGACACCTGCCAGTGGTGACAGGTAACTGTCTATCACATCCCTGCCCACTCCTCTAACACCCCCCTCGGGAATGTGGAGATCCTCGTGAAGGTCGGGAGCCATGCTACTGAGACCCAAGAAGCAGCAGAATGGCTCCACAAAAAAAGCAGACATCATGGTTACCAGACCCTGTGGCACTTAGCCCAGCTCTTCTTGGGCAATGTATCAAGATATTGCTTGGACTTTCCAGAAAGGATAAATGGCCTTTTAAAGGAGCAAATAAAAGGTGATAAGGGATCTTTACAACAAAGGACTATAAGAGGCTGTATCCAGCTTTGATCTGTTTAAATTCAGCTGTAGGCTGCAGCCCTTATACCCATCGAAATGCTAACAGCAGGACCAAGGCAGGCATTGAGAATATAAGTTAAAGGGCCATCTGCCCTACAGCTCAAAAGGGAAAGAAATAACAATCTGTTGTTGCCTATGCCTCAGACTATACAAACTGGGGAAACTGAGGTCCTTTGGCCATGGTACTGGCCTATGCAGCCTTGCTGGTTAGGAATCTTAAGGCCATGGGGAATAGGAGTCACCCAAAATAGTATTATAAGACCACAATTTATACAAAATATGCCAGTAAAAATCTTTATTAATAATCTGGGGTCTCCTATTCCCACTGGGGTCCTATGTATATCTATGTGGACTCTCCTTATGCTAAATTAGTTTTTGATGTCACTGTAGAAAACTCAGAATTTAGAAGGGGAAAATGTATAGTATTGGAAACCTCTACATAGGACTCCCCTGCATGGTACTTTGTTATCTACTAATGGAAATGTTGCTTGTACATTGTAAGACCAGCTCTATCTGCCCTTTATTGTTCCCCATAAACATCTTTCTTTTTGTCCATAGTGCCCTAGCCAATACCTTTCTACAGTGGGCTTTGGCAGTGACTCATGCCCAAAATTGAACCCAACGTTGGGTTTGCACAGACTTACCATCCTTGGGTGCTACTGGCCTTCCTTGGACCATAAATCCTGCAAATTGGACAGCATGGAACACCTTGCTGGTATGGCAGAATATGACCTGACAAGTTTAGAACAAGACCTTCTCATTTAAGACTGAAATCCAGCTGCCATCTTTCAATGATTCATTATTATATTTTCCCTTGCGAGGGAACAGGAGAATAAGCCCAAGTCTTCATTAAGATATGCTGCATAGGATCACTTATGATGGTTGACGGCTAAGTCTGTCATCCTAGATCGCATCGCCCTTGTCTGCATGGAACGATAAGAGGGAATCTGTGATGTGGGGTGGTTACCCTCTGAGTTATGTAATTTTACTATCAAACTAGAAAATAATAGTCTTTTCCAATGGCAGACCTACCACTCTTATGCTGAGTGCTACCCATCCCCTAAAGGACGGCTATGGATTTACGGGCAAAACAGGTGTCTGTATTTGCCCTATAATTGGACTGGACAATGCATGTGGTGACAGCCATATGTCCCCGCCACCCTATATGACTCATTACCTAATACTCCTGGTAATTGGAAAATCATCAAGGCTGGATATAGAGTAAAGCGCACCCCTTGGTTGTTCTACCCATTGGCCATTTTTGTGCCAAGTGGTGTTGAAATTGTCATTGAAAAACACATAACAACTTTAGCCAATCATACTGCTGAAGCCCTTAATGATTCCAAAGTAGCAATTTCCTTGCTAAATGAAGAAACTACCCAATTACAAAATGTAGTTTTACAAAATATGATGGCTTTAGATATTCTTACTAAGGCACAGGATGGTACCTGTGCCATCATTAATGTTCAATGCCGTATATACATTCATGATCACTCCCACAATATTTCACAAGCTCTAAATCAAATGCAAGAGCACATACAGCACATCGATAAATTAGCTCTTGACTCCCCTATCTGATTGGGTTAATTCCCTTTCTTGGCCCTGCCAACATGTTTTTATAGGTCTACTGACTTTTGGTGGATGACTCCTATTATTCTGTTGTCTTTTATACTGCTGCTGTGGAATGTGGATGCAAAGCTTGTCCTATGGTCAATGTAGGCTGCTGCGTGGGGGTGGATTGTGGGGATCCAGCACCTGGTTTCCTCCAAGCCCTAAGCATGTAGCCACCTGTGTGACCTAGACATAAGTTAAAGGTTAACAATCCTCCTCAGAGGGGAAAGAATGTATAGATGGTATCGTAATCCATAATCTCTTCAGAGCAGTAAAACTTCATCCCTGCAATAACATCATTAGACTCCATATATGCCATCATGGGATCCTAGCCTAAACTCTTTTCTCATATGCTATGGATTATCTTTGTTCTGAAACCCCTTATACCACCCCTCATTTTCCTGTCTCTTTGCGAAGCATTATCTTCATTTTCAGGACTACCATAAGCCGAAATAAAGCCCATATCTGACTCAGTGCCAAGTGTATTCTTTGGTTTCATGTCTGCCCCAACTCATGCTCTTATGTAGTTGGGTTGGAACAATGATAAATTATGTAAACTGAACCACAAGAAGAACGAAGAGTGGAAAAAGTTTTAAAAGCAGAGCATGTAAATATAGTGGGAGAGTGAAACTTTCTAATATACATGTAATTGGGATAACAGGCAGAGAAGAGAGAGAGGAGAGAATGGAATGAAGTCAAACAAACCACAGATCCAAGGAGTGTAACCAAGAATTAGGAATTACCAAATGATTATGATTACCGAATCACTATATAGATTATTTTATACTCAAGTATATTAAAGAAAAGCCAGAAATTAATGCCTGAAATTACTGAAACTGGCTAGACCTAGCTTATCTTTATATATGGTATTTTCTGAGACCTGTTATTATGATTTTTACAGACTAATCTTGCCTTTGTTTATGGTTATTTCTATTGAAATGGTAACCACTTCACTCTCTCATTTGAAATCTCTTTTAATCACTAGAAAGAGCCTCGATGTTTATTAACGAAGGAACCTGAGCCAGCCCCACCTTAATTACTTATTAGCCTAAACCTGCCTGTCTTTTGCTGCTATAAAACTATCAAAATTATTGCAGTTCCAGGCAGAAGACATTTAGACCTTTAGGCCACTGACCTACTTGCTATGAGCTAACAAATAAACTCTTTCTCTCTTTGAAACACCATTGTCTCAGGAAATGGTTAATGAGGTGCATCGGGCAGACAAACAAGCTTTTGCTCAGTATCAGCAGCTCAGTCCACCATCAGCAGCATGGGTGGATTTTCAAGTGGAATTTATCTGAGGAATGTAATTTTGTTATAAATCAATATATTTCTACCAAAGAAAAACCAAACTACTAAAGCCAATGTTTTCCAAACTGGTGACATTGAACTATGCAAGGATGCCCACTCTTACCACTATTGAAAATACTACTAAAATTCTAGTTATTGAATAATGAGAATTTAAAAATGCAAGGCATATAGATTGAAAAGGTAAAAGTAAAACTGTCATTTTGTGAAGACAGCATGACTACATAAAATATCATAAATAATCTACATTAAAAACTACTAGAATTGGTAGGTGATTTGTGGAAAGTCACAGTGTGCAAGATCAGTATACAAAAAGAAACAATTTCTATTAAGCAACAATTTGAAGTGTAAATAGAAAATTCTTTTTACAATAACATAAAAATATAAAATATATGGAACTAATTTTAATAAAGAAAATACAAGGTATATGAAATATTTAAAACATTTCTGAAAGTTAAAAAAAATAAATGTGGTGGCACCCCATTATCAATTGGAGGTCTTAAAACCAGAGCTAAGAAATTTAGAGGTCTGAAGAGGAATGTAAACTCAACTTAAGCATTGATTCTTGCTGGAATTTCCAACCAGCCAGCTTCTAAGAACTTCAGCCTCACCATTATCAGAGTTTCTGGCTTCCAGCCTCCCCTATAGAGTTCGGACTTGTCAGCCCCCATGGTAGCATAAGCCAATTCCTTATAATAAATATGTATATGCACACATGTAACCGAGGGTTAAAAATTACCAAATGAGGACAACCAGCAAGATGGCAGCAGAGTAAGGAGCTCCTATAGTCAGCTCCTGCTATAGTGCAGTTAGTAATCACCCAGAGCTATCTAAAGCACCTGTTTGGGGGGTCCAGGAGACCAGAAGTGCATCCTGCAACATCCTTGAAAGAATGGAAGTAGGAGACTGCCCATTTGCAGAGAAGATTTGTAAGTAGAGCACTCCACACCCTGGAAGCTAGTGCCCACCCTCCACTGGAGGCACAAGCCACCTCGGGAGCTGTTCCGAGGCTGGAATTGGAAGCTCCACTTCCCAAAATCGGGGGAGGAAGAGATGGTTGGCTACAAACTTCAGCTACTGATTAGTAAGTTCTGCATGCTAAAGTATAATCCTAAGAATAGCTAAAGTTTGAACCTGTCAAGTCAGAAAGAGGCCAGTAGCCACCATCTTAACTTTGCCCCTGGCACGAGAGGAAGTGGGCAGAATGAAAGTCACAGTGCTGGTAGGGACTGGTTTCTTTCACCAAGATTGGCCTGCAGCCCTAGCCTAGGCTTCAGCCCCACCTTTAGCAGGGAGGAAGCTGGCAGGCCCTCCACCGGCCTCTCCAGGTAACTGCAGGTACATTTGACTGGCACAGATTGGATAATTGCAAGTCTACCAGGTCAATTGCAGTCATCTTGAACCCACACAGTATAGACTGCTGCCCACATCTGCAGCTCCATCCCTGCCCCAGGGAAGGCAGAAAGGGGTGTGAAGTGTCATCAGTCTCTCTGGGCAACTACAGTCTAGGTCTGCACAGCTTGGATTATTATACACAGCTGTGGCTCTGTCCCTACCTCTGGCAAAGGAGAAAGTTGGGAGAAGCTTCATCAGCCCCTGGGGCAATGGGGGCAGCTTGAGCCTCCACAGCTTACAGCAGCAACTACATCCTTGGCTCCTACTACACAACCAACAAGGGAGAAAGGGCAAGAAAACCCTAAATTAAAGAGAGAAACTGCAACCAGAATACATACTCTAGTAACCCAGATGCCAAGACACCAACAAAAAATTACAACTCACACCAAGAAACAGGAAGATATGGCCCAGTTAAAGGAACAAGATAAGCCTCCAGATGACATAAAGGACTTGAGACAACTAATCATAGATGTTCAAACAAATCTCCTTAATAAATTCAATGAGATGGCTAAAGAGATTAAGTATATTAAGAAGACATTGGATGAGCACAAAGAAGAATTTGAAAGCATACATTGAAAAATAGCAGATCTTATGGGAATGAAAGGAGCAATAAATGAAATTAAAAATACACTGGAAAAAAACCCAAAAAGAAAAACAAAAAATACACTGGAATCATATAATAGCAGATTTGAGGAGGCAGAAGAAAGGATTGGTGAGCTTGAAGAAATGGCCTCTGAAAG
>JAQZBX010091858.1:0-12341 GCA_029593785.1 Cabassous unicinctus
CTAGAGTTTTGTGTGGTTAACAGGTAGAAATTGATGATGGGTGTTTGTTCCTAAATAAATATGTGGGCTGCAGTTATAAAAGAGAGGAATGAGCTGAATGTTTTGAATGTTCATCTTAAACACTAAATGAAGGAGGTGGAAATTTCTATGTATGCCCCGAAAGAAAATCATTTTGCATAGTGACAGCCTTGAGATGCTGAAAACCAGACCCAGAGTCTCATGGTATAAGTAACAGAATTACAACAAAACTAAATTCCCAGGCTTGCAGGGTGTCTGCTGTTGAAGTGATAGAGTATATTGGAAAGGAATGTGATCCTGAAAATTGTAATGGTGTAACAGGCATTGAAAATTATGGCAATGGGGACACTGAAACCTTTTCAATGTATCTTTTCTAGAAAACTTATGGTCTGCCCTGAAGAAAAAGCCACCTGATCATCACTCTATCTCTAGTCTGACCTGAGTAAATTGCGATCCACTGTCCACCTGAAGAGATAAAACCTAATGTGCCTGAAAAGCTTGTAATCACCTCCCTTGAAGAAACAGCCCTCACTCACTCCTCTGTCTGGAGTGATTAATCCTGTTTCACTAGATGAAACTGCAGTGGAATACCCTGAGGTAATTGCCTTGCAAGATGCTTCTAATTCTTCCCATGACCCACCCCCACCACTCATCTTTTCATCCAAACTTATAACTAGTTTGATGTCCTAACAGTCCCTAAAGGTGAGGTACAAACTGTATAGGTACACTATACTACAAAAGAAATTCATGAGTTTTACAATTTATGTAAACAGAAATCAGGGGAATATGTGTGTGAATGGAAATTAAGGGTGTGGGAAAATGGTGGAAGTAATATAAAATTGGATCAAGCTGAGTTCATTGATATGGACCCATTAAAAGGGGATTGTGGATTCAATGTTGTTGCTTGCCAGATAGACAGGGCTTTAACAATTTTTTTACATGGCTTGTTTGAAACATATACCAAAAGATGGCTGATATTGCCTGAGGTCAAATCAACAGGACTGCCATGGTATAACTTAGATGAGGGAATCAAAGGCATAGAGAGATCGGAAGGTTAAAATGGATTTATCATGTAAAACTTGATCATCCACTCCATGATGTCCAGAGGACACAACTTTCAGGAGGACTTTGAGGAATACATTTTTGAGACTGACACCATCATCTCTGGAGAAGCTCTCCTTTTGCTCTCCTCTGTAGGTCAGATATTACTGTGGAAACTGCTGTCACTGAACTGGAATCATTAAGCACAATGGGGATGATTGGATCCTGAGTTTGCAGGGGCCAACTGGCAGCACTTAATTGTGAAAGACAAGGTGGGCATGACTATCATAATGGAAAGTGAACTCAAAATAATCTGACTTACATAGACCTATAATGTTGGCTAGTAGATAATGGAGTACATAGAAGTAAAAAAGATGTGCATTCTACAAAATTATTACTTGATCTGTATAAGAACATTTCTAGGTCAAGTGCAAAAAAGCATAACCTGGATTTCAAAATACAGATTCACAGCCCTTTAAGCAATTGTCAGACTTGAGAAAATTTACAGTCCCTTGAATTAAGGGATTTCCAGATCCCCTTGGGGAAGGATAGCGCTACACATCCAAAATTTTTAAACTGTTAATCTCCCTTTCAGCTTCCCAACAAAATCTATGTCCTTTTACCTAGGAATGGCCATGGGATTCCACTTTCACCAAAACTGTGAAGAAAAAATTTGTAAGATAAATAATATCCTTGAAGAGCTCAGTGGTTGCTCTTCTCCATAGTCCAGATAATAGTGTGGGAACAGCTATCACTGAATTTGCATGCTTAATCACTATGCCAATGATCAGATACCAAGTTGGCAGCACTTAATCACCAAAGACAAGGTGGGCATGGCAACCAAAATGGACAGCAGACTCAAAGCAGTAATCAAAATAGTCTGACTCACACAGACCTTTATTGTTGGCTAGTAGGTCTTGGGCTATCTAAACATCTTTGGGGTTCAACAATCAGAATAGAGGCTTATGAAGGTCAGGTGATCAATGGAGTTTTACTTCCACTACCTGTCACAGTAGGTCCAGTGGCTCCCTGCATCCATTCTGTGGTTATATCTCCAGTTCCAGAAGGCATAATTAGAATAGACATACTCACCAACTGGTAGAATCCCCATGATTCTTTGTTGACTTGTAGAATGAGAAATAGCATGGTTGAAAAGGGCCAAGTGGAAACCTAGCAAATTAGTAAATCAAAAGCAATGCCCCATTCTTGGAGGGATTGCAGTAATTAGTGCCACCATCAAGAACCTGAAGTTTGCAGAAGTGGTGATTCCCACCACATCTCCCTTCAACTATCCTTTTAGGCCTGTGCAGGAAACAGATTGAATGGCGTTTCAAAGTATTCCTTCTAGGGTGAAGGATAAGCTATGACATCTGCTCTTCTTAAAACCAAAAAGAGGCACAATGCCTTGTTGGCCTCTTTGGATTTTAGAGACAACATATTCCTTTTATGCTACTACAACCCATTTCTGGAATGACCTGAAAAGCTGCTAGTCTTGAGTGGTGCCTGGAACAAAGGGAGGCTCTGCAACAGGTACAAGCTACTATGAAAGTTGTTCTGCCACTTGTTCTGTATGATCCAACAGGTTCAAAGCTGCTGGACACGTTAGTAGAAAATAGAGCTGTGTCTGGAGGCTTTTGCAGGCCCTTATGGGAGACTCACAGTGCAGACTCTTAGAATTTTGGAGCAAAACTCTGCAATCCTGTCCAGGTTTACTATTCTAGTTTTGAGAAACAGCTTTTGCCCCATAATAGGCCTTAGCAAGGCTGAATGCATAGCAATGGGCCACCAAGTTACCATGAAACCACTGTTGCTCATCATGAACTGGATGTTGTTTGACTCAATAAGCCATAAAATTGGGTGAACTTTCTTTGCACAGTGTACATTTTAATATTTTAAAGTGTTAATTCTGGGATTTAATCTGTGGACATTCTGTTCCTTAAGTTTGTCACCAGCCAATGATATGACAGAAATTTCCTTGAGTCCCAGGAGCTAACAAAACCAAGAAACCAATGCAGGAAACACTCCTTTAATAGACTTTGCAGTTTAGCTCTCTGTTGGCCCTTACTCTCCTTCAGAATATAGCCCACCTATCAAGAAAATTAGCCTGAAGTAAATGTAAAGTTAAGGGTCCTCTTAGTTTCTCTGAACCTGTGTCTAGTGTTTGTTCCTGGCCTTAGGAATTCCCCAAATTACAAACATTCAAAAGCATCTACTTCTCCCTATAAAAATAGATTTCCTTCAATCCCAGGTACACAATTTTATTATTTAAAACAGTTTGTCATTTACCATAGGCTATTTTGATTTCATCATTCCTTACACTGCTTTAGCTGTTCATAAACTGCATCTATCCGCAGGGCAAGTTCTAGGAGAGGAAGCCTGAAAAGAGTATCATAGTTAAATGCTTCAAGGTGCCTACCAATTGATTGGGACCAACATAAAGACATCCCAGTATGTACCTATGTTATTGCTGGAACAGGGCCAAGTACCCTTAATAAGAGCACAGGCTAGCTCACAGTCTACCAGGGAGGGTGTAAAAGAGAGGCTATCAAGGGCAAGACATATTACTCCTAACACTTTTAATGTTGAGTTTTCTTGAGTTTGCACTTGCCCAGGTACTTCATCCCTTTAAGACATTTCTGGAGTTTTGAGGAAAATGACTCAGTTTTTGCTAGTTGTTCAAACATTCTCTGGGCGAATAAGCCTGAAACATCTTGTGAGTTATCTTTGTTAACTATAAGTGCCCCCTCCAGAGATTTTTGATGGAAGAGAAAAACACAAGAATTGTCAATAAATTAGATTTTCAAAAGCAATAAATTGAGTAAATATTTATCCACTAAAGGACAATGTAATGCTAAGTACTTAAGAAGGAAATTTGATTGAAACATAGACTGTCAAATAAAATTTTAATTCAAGCATAGTTTATCTTCCCAATAAGATAAATTCTCTTCAGCAAATCCCACAAAGAGCTAAGAAAACTGGGAAATTTTTAGAGATTAGCCCATAAAATGTTACATGAGTCTATGACTGTGTACGGCCCACCTGTTTCAGATATACTATATTTAATTTATTTTAAAGATTAAATCTTACTATTTTATCCTTTAATATTTATTCAACTCTTTTTACATAAATATTGATATCTTCATTCTATAGGTGAGTAGTTTATAGCAAATCATTTTACACAATTGTTGAAAGATCTAGAATTCTGCTGTTATATTTCAATATTCTGTCAACTGATATAAGATCTCATGGGTTTGAACGTGAGAAAATTTTTTTTTTACTGTTATCTTTTTTTTAACTGTAATTTAATATGAAAAGAGCTGATAGAATTCATTTGTAAATTAAAAAGTTAACCTGGTGTCATTGAAAATTACATGAGATCAAAAATGTTTAACACCCCTGCCCTCCTTTTCTTGTCAAAGTCCTGTGATCCACAGCTGGGAAATTATGCATTGAAAGATCCTAAATATCAAGCAGAAATAGGGCTTTGCCAACATAATGGAGAAAAGAAGGCTTTGCCTGGAATATAGGAGATCCTCTAGGGTGTCTCCTAGTACTACCATGGCCTGTGATTAAAGTCAATGGAAAATTGCAACAACCCAATCCAGGGAGGACTAACAATTGTCCATAATATTCAGGAATGAAAGTTTGGGACACCGCACCAGGAAAAGAACCATTGCTAGCTGAGGTACTTGCTGAGGTTAAAGAGAACACGGAATGGGTATTGGAAGAAATTTTAGTGATAAATAAAAAATCTTAAGTTTTACTAACACAAGAAATAGCAGCTGATAGCCAGAGACCAAAGCAGAAAGAAATATAGAACTACTAAAGAAAATGACAACACCACTAAAAAGATTGGACCATTTCAGTGGTGTGCAAGCACTATTGGGGCTGTTGAATAATAGGGGAATTTCTTAATAATGTGGGTCCATTTTGCTGTAACAGTCAAAATATTGATAATTTATCTGTGATTAGACATGATTTTTGTTTGCATGGAAAAGTGATATGTTTAAAAAGTAAAGTAGATTCTCTGTTAAAAACTGTGTGAGGGCATTTTTGGAACATTGGAATTGTCCTGAATGACATTGAAATGACAGATACAGGCCATTATATATCTTGTCATAACTTACAAAATTGTGTGGGGGGAAGTTTAAACTATAATGTAAACTATAATCCACACTTAGTGACAATGCTCCAATATGTGTTCATCAATTATAACAAATGTAACACACTAATGAAGGATGATGTTAATGTGGGAAAGTGAGGGAGAGGTAGGGGGTAGGGCATATGGGAATCCCCTACATTTTTTATGTATCATTTATGTAATCTAAGTATCTTTAAAAAATAATAAATAAATAAATATCTGCAGAAGTTAATATCCACATAATTATAGCATGACACTCTAACTTCAAAGACTTAATAAAAAATCTTAGTGTGTGTGTTAGTAGATAAATGAAGTACTTGCTGCAGAATAATTCCTGAAGAAATTTATAAGTGTGTATCAAGAATTTCAGGTCTCCCAACCAAATAGAAAAGTTTTGTTAATTGTGAAACTATCATATTAAGAGGAGAAATTTTCCTCTTGAAGAGGGAATTGCAGGGCTGAACAATTACTAAATATAAACCCAGATGAATGAACTCTTCCAGACATTGTTAAAAACAAACAAACAAACAAGAGAAGTACAATCTTGACTGCTTGAACCATTGAGTAGTAATAAAAGGAATGACTTGGGCCCTCACATTTGAAACATATGTTGAAAGGAATTGAAGATAAATTGATGAAGCATTTTTAAAATAAAATGTGTGTATATGTCTGTATTTAAGATTTTACTCTCTCCATGAAGACTGTAATCTTCTTGAGAGCAGAATTTGCTTATTCATATTTGTGTTCTTCACAGCATTTAACAAATGTATCACATATAAAACATGGGGACAAATATTGATCACATTTTGGTTTATGTAAGGATGTACTTATAGATGGATGAATATATACACACACATTAAATAATGACAATTTTTTCTTCTTTTGTTTACTTGTGAGAACAAAGTGAGAGTCAAGAATTCTATTATACTCATGTTTGTATCTTTTTATGGTATCTGTACAGCCATGTACATATTGGTATTCAAAAAATGAGAGTTTATTTGAAAATTCTATTCCTAGAACTCTTTTCCAAATATTTAATATATATCTATATTATAAATAATATAGATATATATTAAATATGGCATAGTAATTTACTTACCTATTCCTTCTCAAATGATATATTTTCTGAATAATTAGGATTACAAAATTAAGTATGTTATCAGAACTGATGCTTTCCTATGACTTGCTTATGCTGTCAGGGGCCACATACTGTCTGTGTTGTTTCCACAGCTGGTAGGTGAATGGTATAAACTGCATTCCCACAACATCAGAAGACATGAGATATAACTTATTTTTTGCATGTCAGCAGGTGCAACTGTATTCTGATAACCTGCATAGAGCACGATGCTTCTTTAGTTTTTTCTACTGGTTCGTGTTTGCATGAAAATTTATTAGGTTTGCTGCCTCTCCTCCTTAGGTCCCTATTCTATCCTGCCTCAAGTATATATACAATGACTTAAATAATTGGAGCCACATTGTTAGGAAGTTCTCAAAGCTCATATATCAAAAACTACTGTCCTATGGTCCATTCTTAATGGCAGAGCCCCAGGATGTGTTTATCAATTGCAGTGAATGTGCCACACTAATGAAGGATGCTTATGTGGGAGGGTGTGGGAGGTGGGAGGAGTGGGGCATATGGGAATTTCTATATTTTTTCTGTAAAATTTATGTAATCTAAGTATCTTTAAAAAAATATAAAAAAATTATTTTAAAAAAACAAGCTAATGTCCTATAAAGAGAATGAGCAGTCATTCTTGGTATTGACAGACGGTAGCTCATTTTATGAGATCTATGTGTGTATGTATATACACATTTATTTTTTAATTATTCTTTTCCTCTTTATTTTATAGTAATCTGATTTCTACAAATTTCATTTTACAATATAATAATTTATATAATAAAATGTTATAATATAATGAACAACCTATGAAATTTGAAACTGCATTATTGTAGTGATATGTTGAAGCTCCTGTTTACCTAATCACTCACCCCTTATTTAGGTTATATAAGGTTTTTCCTTCCGGTCACAGCATCTGATTAAGATGTTTCCCTGAAAATTGTTCATAATCTCTGAGACTTACTAAACTGATTATATTGTATTCATTTCTTTTTCTACCAAGGATTTTCATTCATTCACTCTATTTTTAATAATTATGTGAAACAATAAACATTTCACACTTTATTTTTATTTCCTGTTTCTAATTTGTATGTGTAATTTTTAGTTCTCAATTACATTGAATATGTATTCTTCTATAGAAAATTGTCTATAGAAAGTTAAAGTAGCTTGCACACTTATTTATATAATATTAAAAACTTATTTAATTGTTCTTTTAAAATTATTTATATTTTCCTGCTGTTGTGTCTATAGGAATAAAAACCTACCATATATTACTTGTCATCATAAGGAGTAGTCATATATTTCATTTGTACAAAATTATGCTTAAATGGCTTCTTAGTATGCTCTTAATATTTGGCTGAGATATACCCCCCATTCACTTTTTCTAGCTTCTCTCTCCATAACTCTCCTATAGCCTCCCAGTAATGCTGACTTTTCCAGAATGAACCATGCATTTCTTTTCCTCTTCTTCATTCTTTCTCTTGAGACACTCCCAATGATCTTGCTCTCTCCCACACCACATGATCAATCCAAGTGTCTGAAATTTCCTAAATATTTTTCCCTTTGAATATGCTCATAAAAACATGTTTGATATATCAGACATCAAAGCAATGATAGTTGTTTTTCAGTCTGTTAATTCTTGAGAGACCTTGCAATGTTTCTGTTAATGTTTATGTTCTACTTAGCTAACTTTAAGATACCTTACATATCAACATAAAAATATTATTTTAAACTAACTTAATGTCAAAAATTATTTCAGGAATTATTGAAAAGTAAAATTAAATCAATGAAAATAAAATCAATGGATTGAATTAGAGCTTTAAAACATGGAAATTTAAACTCAATCTTAAAGCTTAACGGTCCATTCAAAAATGAAATCAAGAAATTGGTGGATAATTGAGAATGTAGTGTGGAAAACATTCAGATTTTTCATAGGATATTTGGGGGGTGATAGGGCAAGAGAACAGCTATCTAGAATTTACTAAAGACAACCAATAAGAAAAGTGGAAGAAGAAAGTGTTAAAAACAAATCTTGAGTAAAATTTGGTAGATCTCTGCGAGTTTTATTGAGACAATTCATGAATTGGGGAGATTACAATCACCACAATGTAGAGAGGAATTCCACTGAACAAAGAGAGCAATGGGCTTTCAAGGGCAGAAAAAGGACACATTTGGAGGAAATTTTCATTGGTTAATGCAATCTACCTAATATGGTTACTGCAGACAGTTGCTTAGCAATAAGTAAGTTAGCTTGCATAACATTAGGGAGTTGACAATAGCTGGTTGGGTGATTTAAAATCTGTTTTCTGGGTGAGCCAGCCATTTACAGGGTGTATTAGTCAGCCAAAGTGGTGAAAATGCAAAGTACCAAAAATCTGCTGTCTATTATAATGGGTATTTATTTGAGATAGAAGCTTACAGTTACAAGGTATAAGGCATAAATTACTTCCCTCACCAAAGTCTGTCACCAGGTGTTGGAGCAAGATGGCTGCCCATCTCTGAGAGGGTTCAGCCTTCCTCTTCCTTCTAAATGTCTGTCTCCCCAGGGTTCATTTCTTCCTGGGTTCAGCTGTTCTGGTCTCTCCATAAGGTCAGCTGTAGATTATTAGGCTCTTTCGCTTCTTGGGTGCCATGTCTTTGGAGTCATCTCTATTCCTCTAGGTTCTTCTGTATGTTTAATTCCCTGGGCTCCAGCATCAAAACTCCAATTCTCTCCTCTGCCATGTAATTTTCTCTGTGAGTCACCACCCACCACAGGGGCAGGGACTCAATATTCTACTGATGTGGCCAAATCAAAGCCCTAATTTTAATTTAATCAAGTAAAAGTGAAATCTCTGAACATAATGAATTTGAATACTCCCAGAGGAACAGACCAGTTTACAAACACAATGCAACATCTATTTTTGGAATTCATAAACAATACCAAACTGCTACACAGGGAATAGAAACTTACTTAGATTTTGTTGTAGCTGACATCGCATTAGCACAGGTGTGTCAATGTTACTTATCAAAAGAAAAATATATTTCCAAAAAGAAACATGATATATTAGTATAATGAAATTTTATATATTAGAATAAATTTTAATTTTATATTTATTAAGCAGAATAAATTCCTCTAAAAAAGACAAAGATTATCTGTTTGAGTCTAAATACATAATTCAATATATTTCTAAATCAATCTTTACTAAAATTAAATGATATATAACATTATAATAAAAGACACAAAATAATTAATATCATGAATGTTGTTCATACAATTTCATTTGCCTGAACCTCACTTCCTTCAGGTATTTGCATGACTCCCTACTTCACCTCTTTTGGGTTGCTCACATTTCACATTCTCCCTGAAGAATTCTCTGAAAATTATTTTTTAAGAGAAGAAGTCTAATTGACTCCATACAGCCACTTCATTTAGTTTTTTCCATAGAAGATATCATATACATATTCTTGGTTGCTTATTACTGACCCCGCCCCCCCAAAAAAGTAATAGAATGTCCCTCTTGTTAGAGACACCTCTTTGCTTTCCTTACACTGCATGGCCCACCCCCATGCACAGTGCCTTTGTCCTGGTGCTCTCACTGTGTATAATACTTTCCTCTCATGTACCTATTTGATTAACTCTTCCCCTCTTAAAGTATTTTATCAAACGCCAATTTTTAATTGTCTTGAACATACTATTTCTGGTTGTTTCCTCAGGCCCTTGCTTTTGACTCTCTCATTCCCTGGTGTGTCTTAAATTTCAATTTTTATATAGTACTTTTCCCATTCCAACATCGCATATCACTTACTTCTCTCTATATCACAATAGCTCTCAGCTAGAATAAAATCTCCAAAAAGACAAAGACTTTATATTCTTTTGCTATACTGTATAGACATAGCCTGGTACATTGTAGAAATTCAATAAATTATTTACTGAATAAATGGCTAAAAGGAAGTGGCATGATGGATATATCTAGTGTCTAATTCATCCAGCAGTTTAACCACTTCCCCAAATTAATAAACTTTGAATAAACCTTTGATAATTTCAGATTTGCAAACCAAAATTTGAAAATTTCTTTCTCACCATCTATGAATCACTTATATAAATTGATTACAATGAATCCGTAAATTTTCTTAATTTTTCAAAGTTTGGCTTAAAAAAGCCAGATTATCTGACAAAAATGCAATACCTTTGAAAAATCAATATTGAAAATATAAAAATAAAAGATAGTTCAATCTGAATGTTAAAAGCACATAAAACTAAAAATCCAATTTTAAGTTACTCTAGGTCAAATAGGAAATAAAATATTTAATTCTAGAATAATTTATAAAATAGATGGCATTATGAATAATACATATCATTGTATATCTTTTCTCAGGTGAATAATGAAAATATTTAATGCATATTATTAAACATGTAAAAATAAAAAACTTATAATTGGTAATGTTTATTTGCTAGAGGAACAACAATGAAATCCACCTAAAAATGTAGGATAAAGAAAATGGTGAAGCTGAAGTAACAATTACTTAATTCAAAGAAAAAAAGAGAAATAACATTTATCAAAAAGGAAGAAGGACTGTGATCCATTTTTCACTAAACAAGATAAAAATCAAGAATAATTCCTGAAAGGAAAGAAGATAGAAAAGAATCATAAGGAAAATATAACAAGCTATGTTGTTTTTCATATCAGAAGATATTTAAAATCATTGGTCAGATTTCGGCTTCTGCCATCAAGGTGTAATTGGTTCAAGAATTCCCCTGCCATCATACTTAACTCCAAACCTGAACAAAATACAGATGAAAACTGTTTTCAGGCATAACAGGTCTGTTATTGATGAGATAATGGAAATAGAGGAGAAGAGAATCATGATTACTCTGCCTTTCTGTACTCCTTGCTGACCAGTGCAATACAGAATACCAGCAGGGTATAAATGTCTTGAAGATCTGAAGAGGCAGAGATTGGAGTTTCCACCAGTTGAAGAATTTGGAACATTAAACATAGGGTATCAAAAACAGGTGCCTCATCATTGATACTGGGGTTCTTTCTAGGTCCTTAGTTGTAGACTGAGCTGTGTATGTGCAGATAAAAATCACCACAATCCCCAAGACTGAAATAAGGAATTACAAACAGAAAAAATAATAGATTCAACAGAACCAAAATTTGGTTCTTTGAAAAGATCAATAAAACTGACATTCTTTTAGCTGGACAAAAGAGAGAGAGAGAGGAAGCAAATAAGTAAAATCAGAAGTGAAAGAGGGGGCAATAAAATCAATGCCACAGAAATAAGCAGGAATATAAGAGCATACAATAAACAACTGTATGCCAACAAATTAGATAACCCAGATGAAATGAACAAATTCCTAGACAAGACAAAGTAGCTACACCGACTAAAGAAGAAATATATATTCTACAAATATATCTTGACCTCATGAGATAAACAAAACAGGATTCTTGTTGTAAATTCGTAGTTTTCGATCCATAAGACAAAATAAAGTGACTATGAACTAAAGAGCCTAGCAGTAACATACTAATAAATAAATAGTAATCTAAAATTCCTCCTAGATTACATAACTATAACATAAACAAAAGAATTATTATTTTACACATTATATTAAAATGTAAATGACTGGATAGCTGAGGGTTTCTAGCCTTTTATTGGTAGAGTTTTTTGATCATTTGTTTGGACCCTATTTCTGTTTGGACCCTACTTCTTTGAACTGGACTGTTTTCTTCCATAAGAAATTGAAAGCATCCAATTGATTTAGAGAACTTTTATTTACCACTGCAAACATTAATTTTACATTTTCTATACGCTTTGTTGTTTTACATTACATTAAGTGTGGGGTTCCAATTCTTATGTAGAACTCTACTTAACTCAGGTATTGATAGGTACTTCCTATCACCTAGAAAAGAGGCAAGAAACAAAGTTTAGTACCGGGTATTTCATAGCATATTTTAACTTGATTACATTCTATTATATAAATATTCTACAAATTATCTCATATTTCCTCTTATGTGTGGAACAGCAAATGCAGATTTATGT
>JAQZBX010091859.1:0-12339 GCA_029593785.1 Cabassous unicinctus
TTAACATCCTGTCACCATGGAACTGAAAGCGCTTATCTCAAGTCTGTATGACGTCTGCAACCTTGCATAACTTCAAAGAGAAATGCTTACGCTTGCCAAAAAATAGAATATAAAAACTGAGCTTATCCTGCAATAAAGTCAGTCGTCGATTCTCACTTGGGTGTGCGACTCATCACTCTCACCGACTCCCTTAACCACCTTCAGTCTTGCTCCCTCATGCCTCGGCTGGACCGTGGCACTTAGCTTGACATACAATTAACAAAGAAACACCGGCACCCACCAGGTAGGAGCTGGAGTAGCTACTGAGTTATCTGCCCCAGCATGGAGGAGGACATTCCACACACCACAGTGCTTCCCAGGTTCTTACATGATCACAGCCAGCAGAAGTTGTCTTTAAAATCCAGAAAGCTATTGAAAAGAGATTTTATCACATTGAGAATGTTAGTCTTTAAATAAGTTAATTTTTTGAGTTGTATCTGTTCTTCTAAATGGAATAAATTGTTACTCTTTGGCCTAACACAGTTTTAATTTGGTATATTGTTCAATAAAATGGCACCATGTATTTCTGTAAGTCTGCAGTTTTCTATCTGCTCCCTCCACTGCTGGAGGTAAGAATCATCCTCATTTTACAGATGGCTATTGCAAAGAGGTAGAAGACCTGCCAACACTCCATTGCAGCTCCATCACTCCCAGATAAAGCTCTTTAACTAGCCACACTCAACTCACAGAAAAGACCCTGATAGATATAAAATCATCAAAGTCAAGTCTGGAGTGATGACAAATTCTGTAAAGAGCTGGGAGAAATTAAATCGGGTGTCATGACATTTAAATAATTACATTTAAATCTTCTTTACCATAGCAGATTTTAAAACTAAGATATTCTTTCTCAAATCATAAAATGATTGGTGAATGTCAAAAACAGAACAAATGTGAGAAAAGGAAGTATTATTGTTTATCCAACTGTTTTTCAGTAATTCAATTTCTAGTCAATTTCTAGTAAAAATATTATAAAGAAAGACATGAGTGTATATGATTCATGCTACTTAGAGGACATAGAGAAATAACTTAGACACATGAACCTGTTTTCTCTTCCCACTACAACCTAGGTTGTTCAGCTTACAAATCTGGTAAGGTGGAACTGTGACCATACTGGAATGAAATACTGGAGGGAAACATTTTGATAAAGCAAATCAAAATAGACAATTCTGTTACTCAAAATATTGCACAGGACCTTTGTGGGATTTATTTTGGTCCAGCAAGAAATTGTAGGCTTTCCCTAAAAATTTGGGAAAATTTGCACCTCAGCCATTTGTTCTGGGTTTCTATCTTGAGAGGTATTTTCCGAGTCTAATTGAGGATTTCCAAGGTATTTAAAATGAGTTGTACCACACACTAATTCAGTTTCTATTTGCACGTTCAGTTCTACATTTAGGTGTGCTTCAATAATCTCTGATGGCATCAAGACCCAGAAAGAAGGCAAGTAATAAGGGCCAGGAATTCAGAAATGGCCAAAATCCCCAAAAGTAGAGATCTCAGAGTGAAGCAGCAGGTGGACAAAGTCGTGGGTGATGCTTCTCATCTTCTCCACGAGACTCTTCATAGTCTTCAAAACTGGCAAGTACATTCTAATATCAGAGCCTGGGATTATAGGTTCTTTTAACTCCTTCCACAGTTTCCTCAGAATAACCTTTATGGGAATGTCCTGTGCCACAATTCGATTAGTGCTTCAGACACATAACAGTTCTACAGAGACTGTGAGGCAGGGAAAGAGGTGCTTGATTTTCAAAGCTCTGGCATTCTGGGCGTTTTCAAGGCCTGAGATAAGTTTTCTGAGGTCAGCTCTAAATAAATTTCATTGTTTTCTGCTGAGACACCTTCTATTTACAATTCACTGGAGAAATTCTCATTGTTTGCGCTGGGTCGGGAGCATGCCCAGCCCTTGCAGGGGTTCTGACTCTCTTACTTGGTACTTGGACCAGTAAAGAGTTAACACTGTCCCAAATGCTTCTTCCCCATACAATACTTGAGCAGCATCCCTAGGCCCCGGGAGTTAGGGCGGAGTCTATGGAGGGGCCTTTGTCCTGGTCATGGACACACAAGTCGCCCCTCCATGGCAACAGTGCTGTTGCTGGGCCCTCTGGGTAACAGCCTCCTCTTCCCTTTCAGGACACAGCTAGTCGGTTAACAAATCAGAAGCCCTAGCCCTGGAAAGTCCAGGGACTACAAAGTCATGTCCTTGGGTGAGGGTGGGGGTTTGCAGACTCACATCCCTCCTTATACTTTTAATGTAATAGTTCTGTAAATGTAAAACTAAAACTTCTTTGAAAATAAAGTTTAAAAAAAAGACAGAAAAAAAAATTCATAATAAACTCAATATTGTATCTTTTTTCAACTTTTACTTACGTAATTTGAAAGTACATGTAATGAAAAAAAAATTGATTTCAACTCTGGGAAGAAAAAATCACTCATGGCGCTTTTGAAAGTAGTAAGATGATCCTATTCAGGTGGCATTGATACAGAAAATCTCCATTATTCTCTCATTTGGCAAAATCCCCAAGATCACCTATTGTGAAATAAATTGATGCTGTCTTTTTAATCTCCAAATTAGTTTTTCTAAATATCACTGATTTTTTATTGAGAAGAATTGTACTTCCAAAAATTCAGTAAATATGTAACATATTATTTGGTAAATTCCATGATCCATACCATCAATTTCTCTTCTGAAATTCTGGCATGTAAGCAATTTTTCTTGTACAAGTTGCTTATAAATCTTCGTGGATTTTTGTTTAGATAGCATTAATTAATACAAGAGTCACAAGAAAGCATTTCAGTGAGATTTTGTACATTAATTTCTTATCAAATCTTTATTCCACTCAGCACTGATTTCTTTCTTTCTTCTCTTATGGTTCTTTTAAGATAATAAAATCCAGGAACAGTAAAATAATGAAACAGATTGCAGAAACATTGTTGTGGCTGACTACAAGAAAAAATCTGTATAGATGAATTAGGTGACACTGCAAAAACTGACAGAAGAAACTCTACCCTGTTTAATTTGTCATGCCACAAAAATATTCATTGGCTGTTGCACAATCATAGAAAGAAATGAGTTATGGATAAGCAGCCAATGCAAAAATTATCAAATTGTATTAAACACAGGGAAAGATGAGTTATAAATATTTAATAATAAAATCAAGATGTTATTTTAAAAAGACACAATAAAATTGTGTGAACTAATAAGTATACATAAAAATAGGTGCACAAGGGAAAATTATTGGTAGGAAAAAATAATATTAATAATATTTATGAATGATTTTCATTTCCTTTTGTGAATTTTGTTGTTTCTCTAATAATTAATGAATAATGTTTCACTCCCTATGATAGGGCCCAACTTTTAAATATGGAAAGGTTACATTGTGGAACATGTACCGTTGCATCTCTGATGTTAACATTCTGGCCTTTCATCTATCGGTTAAGTATTTCTCTAGAAATATCTTCTTTTTCACCAGTTATAAAATAGAGAATCACAATAGAATAATAGAAAATGATGCTCAACATCATGTAGCTTCTAAGGGGAAGGCAACACTCTGTTAAAAACCTAACATGGATCCATTAGTCCTGGAAATTTTATCCTTGGAATAATGCCAAGTACTCTCCTTTGGAAATGGTCCCAGGGATGACCAGATGTTGCATTATAAGTATTCTTCATCATAACAGGTGCCATGGCATTATCGGTGTGAAAGGCAAGGGAGAGACAGCTCTGTATATGATCACAGTAGCTCCCTGGACCTGAATAGCATTTTTAGGTTGAATTATTTTTACCTCAGAACAAAAAATATGTATGCACAATATTAAACAGGTCATTATCAAAGCAAACAAATATTATATCACAGAATTGTCAGGCTCTTAACTGGTTTGCGTGTTTTATTTGTGAGAAAAACTTGACATTGAAAAATTTCTAGACAGTGCTGGAAGAAGTTTTTCACCACTTTTGACTCATGTTAAGTATTACTCTCAAAGTAAGAGTATTTTAGATTATCTCAAAAATAGGGATATAATTAGAAAATGTGCAGAAACATATGCATTTCATGTAGGCCTTACTTATGAAATAACAGAATTTGTAAACATGGAAATATAGAATTCATAGAATCAGAGTGATAAAGCAATGTACCTATATTGAAATTATACTTTTGGAAGAAATTTAATTTTAAATAATTACATGAGAACATATCTTCTCAAACTTAATAGCAATGTATGGTCTATAATATCAATTTACCTCAGAAAAGTGGACTAAGTGTTTAATTTCTGATCTGTCATGTGTATCAAATAATATCAGATACAAAAGAACAGTTGATCATTCTTTAAAACTAACATTGCTTTTTTATAGCATTTTTTTTGTTTTACTGAAATTAAATATAAGTAGGAATAAAGTGTTATATACATGATCTCTGGACACAATCAATCTTGTTAGAATCACAGAGCGGAGCCAAAATTTAATTATTTTGTCTCTGAATAATTTACTTAATTTTCTATACCCATTTGTCATCTAAAAATGTGTACAGTAATGAAATTTAAGGTATAATATTTTCATCTGGATTAATGTGTTAATAAAGTGAAATATTTTTAAGTTTCAAGTCCATTCTAATAATGAAATACATAAGTTTCTGTTATATAATATCCAAAGGATGGTTTATACCTAATTTACAAATTAGACAATCAAGCTATTGTTTTTTCAGTAACATTTTGCAAATTTCTCTATATTACAAATTTCCATAATTACTAATTTTTAAAAATTCCAGATTATACATGAAGCAAAAACTGTTTTGATGTCATTCATGCTAAGTGTGACCTTGGATTTCTCAACAGTTGACAACAATTGAACACTATGAGAAGTAGAAATAACACAAATGTGTCTGACTTCATGCTTATGGGATTGATAGACTATGAAGAGATCCAGCATATCCTCTTTATACTATTTCTCCTTATATACCTGATTACGTGCTGGTGAATGCAGGGATGATACTGGTAAATCGCCTGGATCTACACCTTCACACCCCATGTACATTTTCCTCAGTCATCTGTCATTCCTTGACATCAGTTACTCAACTTTTATCACACCTAAAACCTTACAGAATTTTCTGACATCCAATAAGTATATATCATTTATTGGCTGCTTCACTCTGATGTACTTTTTTGTCTTCTTGGGTATCCACTGAATTCTTCTTTCTTTCTCTCAATGGCCTATGACTGTTATGTAGCTATCTGCAATCCTCTTCACTACCCAGTTATTATGTCCAGGAGACTCTGCCATGTCCTGGTCACTAGTTCCTATGTGATTGGTTTTACTGAATCCTTTATCAATGTTCTTTGAATGAACAGTTTGCATTTTTGTAAATCCAAAATAATTTATCACTTTTTCTGTGACACAACCCCAATTTTAGTCCTGCCCTGTACTGACACTCGTGACACTGAAATCGTGATATTCATTTTTGCTGGCACAACTGTATCTGAGTCTCTTATCACAATCTCCGTGTCCTACGTGTCCATTCTGTCTACTATCTTGAAAATTAATTCTATTTCAGGAAAGCACAAAGCCTTTTCTACTAGTGCCTCCCACCTCCTGGGAGTCACCATCTTTTATAGTACCATGATTTTTGCTTATTTAAAACCAAAGAATTCTTACTCCTTGGGAAAAGATCAAGTGGCCTCTGTGTTTTACACTATGGTGGTCCCCATGCTTAATCCACTCATTTATTGCCTTAGGAACAAAGAAGTAAAAAATGCTCTCATTAGAGTCATGCAGAAGAGAGAGGGCTCCAGGCAATTGAAATGACAGTGATGCTGAACATTTACATGCAACTTTTCTTTCATGCCTATTTGGGTATTTAATTTGTATCTTTCTAAATACACTGGCCTCTTTTAATTAGTTTACATTTCTGCTGAGCCATCCTCTATTTCACCACCCATGATCAGCAACATTTCCAAGAATGTGTTTTAGGAACTCTACATTGTAATTGGAACCTATGAAATATGTATTAAGCCTGTGGTTTAAATATATGTGTATTTCAGGGCAGCGAATGTGAAAAAATATGTCATGGCCTTTCAAAATGTATCACAGAAATCTCCATGAAAGTTCCAATTTCAGAGAAATTTTTATGAAGAGCACTTTCAGAAGTCATTCCATTTATTTTGTACGTAAGAAATATAGTATAGTCATAGAGGGCTGGTTTAGACTGAACAATCTAGGGTTTAGAGCCTAGTTCTGCCAGATTTTTAGATGTATATCCCTTAGTAAGTCGCTGAAAATTTAAATGCAGTTTCTCAGTTGTGCAAGAAAAATAATTCTAAATCCATAGAGTTATTAGATTAAATCAGATGATAGATGGAAAGAATTTATGTAGCACTAATAAATTTTGGCCACTATAATCAGAATACTTACATTTTTGCAAAATTTTGAATATACAATAGCTTTTGTAATGAAAATGGTTACTAGTGGTTTATAAATTATTTTTGTTCAATCTTACTTGTGAACAAACTAATATCTAAAAAAGAAAAACAGCAGTTCGATATTTGTTCTAAGAGCAAAATTAAAATATTGTGATAAAATTCAGTTATTGAAAAAATATATGTGAACATTGAAGAAAAGCTGGAAACTATTTTAAATTATAGAAGAAAATAACAATATCCTAACAATTTTTTATAGTTTTTTACATGGTCTCCTATGTCTGTGTATGTATGCATTACATACATATATGCAAGTTTTTGTCATTTTCTATTAATCTTTTGAAACTTTCGGTCTCCACTCGTCACTATAA
Source organism: Cabassous unicinctus (assembly GCA_029593785.1). Taxonomy (NCBI): domain Eukaryota; kingdom Metazoa; phylum Chordata; class Mammalia; order Cingulata; family Chlamyphoridae; genus Cabassous; species Cabassous unicinctus. Next base: position 6,813 of record JAQZBX010091859.1, read on the forward strand.
TATTTAATACTTCCTTTGAGAGTTGAATATTTGCGGGAGTTGCACCCCAGAAAAGCATGTTCTCAAAAATAATTTATTCTTTTGGTGGGAACCCTTGTAACGAGGACTTTTTGATGAGGTTACTTCAAGTAAGATTTAGCTCACCTCAATAGTGATGGGTCTTCATCCTTTTACTGGTATCCTTTATAAGAGATTGAAATTCAGTGAAAGGGAGAGAAAGCCTCATGCAACAGCTAGAAGCTGAACATCAAGGGAAACTGGAAGGGAAAAGAAAGACCAAGAGATGCTTCTATATGCCTTGAAACTAAGTTCAAGGGATCACTGGCAGTTAGTCCCAGAATGCCATAAGCTTGGGGGAGCATTGCCTCAATGATACTTTGATGACGCCTTGTTTTGGACTTTCTTTTAGCTTCAAAACCACAATCTAATAAATTTCCATTAAGTCCACACATTCTATAGTAATTGCTTGAGCGGATAAGAAAACTAAAACAAATGTTTTCTTGGTTCATGAACAGAATCAAGAACCTCATCTTTCCATGGTGTTAAGTCCTGAAGTTTTGAAATTAATGACGTTAAGCATCTTCATGCTCTGATATAACTTTTGTATCTTCCAGCTAATCATTTAAAAACCTTACCATTCTGTGATATATCAGTATATTACTTTGTATAATTTTGTTATGATTAAAAATATTGTTTCCTTTCTCCTAATTTCTGTAAGTTTGTGATCTTTAATTAAATTCTTGGCTCATTTGTTACACAAATTTTAATGGAGAAAAGTTGTAAAAGTAAGAATTGGTAATGAAACTAAATTTTGTGATATCCCATAAATTTTAGCCAGGTAGGTTCTAAAAGTCCCTTTTATAAAATCCTCTACATGAACTATAATTGCAATTTAAATTTTCTTTGCTATTCAATATATATTGAAGAAAGTATGTTTTCTTCATTTTCCAAATATTTGATAATTTTTTATTTAAGCTTAAGCAATGGGTATTAGATACCTTTTAAGCATACAAGTAATTTATATTCTCTTAATTTATTTTACATTTTTAAACAATTTGTACATTTTCTTAAATGATTTTTGAAAGATTAAAATAAAGTTCACCATCTCTTTTAGGAGAAAAATATAATGATTTTTCACTAACTCATCAATGTTCATTAAGTTATTCAAATATATAAATGTATATTATTTTCTCTACATCTTGAATTTTAATTGAAATTTATATGAAATTTCATTCATACAAAAAATTTAACTTATATTATATCCATATAAATTCATTTAATTTGACTATTTTTGCTCAGAACTCTATACTTTTTAGAATCTTTATTTATGGCAATTTCTCTTTTTTATTTGCAGAAATGTCTTTGGTAAGCATTTATTTTTATCTATCTATCTATCTATCTATCTATCTATCTATCTATCTATCATCTATCTATCTATCATCTGTCTATTTATTATTTTTGGAGGTCCTGGGGCCAAGGATTGGGCCCTAGACCTCTTACATGGTAGGCCAGCGCTCAACCACTTAGCCACTTTGGTTCCCCTGAGTTGTTTTTTTCATTTGCTTTCTTTTTGTTTTGTTTTTTTTAACCTGGGACTTCCCATGTGTGAAGCAGGCAATCAACTGCTTGAGCCACATCATATATTTTTAATAATATTCTTTTTGACTAATCCCTAACCTGTTACATGCATTGTATCTTATCTGAATATTTATAAGCTCTTTACATTTTCTAGTTTTTCTTATGAATGGTGCTTAACTTGTTTCATTTATGTACATTTCTATAATTTAGAAATTGCATTGCTTTGGTTAGTTTTGACAAAATGGTCAATAGATGCTCTAATTTTTCAGACATGAAAAGTTCAGGAAATACTTATATTTTAATTAAATTCAGACTACCCTATTTTGATATAATATATTCTAGAAAGCATTTATAATGTTATTAGATAAATGTAGCATACCATTTAGACAATGTGAAAACACTAGACTGTTTGCATTGTTCCTGTATTTTCCCCATTTAAATCAGTGCACATCATATTTTATGTAAGATGTGTTTTGAAATATTTTTAAGAAAACATCCTTTCGTTCATGGTGGCATTTCTAAATACAATGCATTGTGAATTTGAAACACTTAAAAATCATTAAGAAAATAAGACTAGAATAGAACATGACAAAATATGAACATTAGATTTTGTTTACAAATTATTGATGTTATATAATCATGGCATAAATAGATTATAATTACTGAGCACCTACTGAGTGGCAAACAATATTCAAAGGGCTTTCGGTGTATAATTCATGTAATTTATCTTCACAAGATAACTCTCAGGTAGTTTTTTGAAATACCTAAAATTTAATCTCAAGTAATAGAAAGTCGTCCTTCCACTTGTTCAGGAAAAGACTTAAGCCTCATCCTGGCATTTTCTCTAGCCCACGCACCCCCATTGAATCCATCAGCATATCATACTGATTCTCTGTGCAGAATATACTTGGAGGGTAACTATTTCTCAACACTTCCTCTGCTACCACCCTGGCCCAAAAGACCTATAATCTCAGATTTAACATATTGCTGCAGCCTTTTAGATTGTCTTTCTGTTTTCTGCCTTATTCCCCTCAAGTAGATTCTTTATGTAGGGACCAGAGAGTTACTTTTAAAATGTAAATTGTATTATGTCACTTTTCTTCCAAAACCTACATGACTTCCCATTACACTCAGAATAAAGCTCAAAATTTTCATAAGAGCCTCAGCTCCAACATGATTTTGCTCCGCTCTCTTATTTCTATGAACTCATCCTTTATCATTGTATCTGTTATGCTCACTTTGGCACAGCCAAACTGAACTTCTCCTGCTTCCCTCTACACATTAGCCCTGATGCTGTTGAACTTCTTCCATTTTTTTCTTCTTCTTAAAATCCCCATCCCCCAGATAACTGCATGGGTCTTTTCTCATTCACTTCCTCATAAGACCATCCCTTACCACCTGATCCCATCCCTTGTCTTTGCTGCTTTTGTTTTCCATAGCAGTTACTCTATCTAACATTATCAATATTTTGCTTAAGGCTTTTGTTTCCTTTCTATTTTCCTCCACTATAAAAGCTCTATGAGTACAATATTTTTCCAATTTTGTCCAGTTCTATATTCACAGTACTTAGAAGAGTGCTTCAATAAATATTTTTGAAAGGCTGAATTTTACAAAGGATGAACCTGGAACACAACTTAGTCAGGGTCAGTCAACAGGTTAAAGGACAAGCTGACATTTGAACCAGATTGTCTGCCTTTAGAGATTGCATTATTATTCACCACTCTGTGATATGACATTTTTTCTTTAAAAATATACTGATCTTTCAGAGTTGAAAAAAGCAATAATTACTTTATTATATTAAAAAGCATTAACAAAAAAACAGGGACTTTTGAGACATGCATGTTGCTATCAGTGTTCTCTAGAGCTGTTAATAGAAGACAGTGTAATTTTGGAGATAGCTGCTAAATGTTCTCAAACATACATATATAGTCCTGTTTCCAGAAAGGAAGAACTCTGCAAAGGAAAGAGTGATTTTTCAAGTTATGTGACTGGGGTAGGGAGAGAACTTAATCACTTAGGTACAGGCTATTGTAAGAATGGGCTTCAGAAACAGTTGCTCAACAAAGCATAAAGTATCTTTGGGGGTAACAGTGCAGACTTTAGCTGACTAGGCTTTGTGGGTGGCTCTTTTCCATGAGGTAATCATGACACCCAGGTTTCTTCTCTGTTGTTGTTCTGCTGTCTCCAAATATGTCCTCTTCTTCATGGTTGAAGAGGTTTCATATAGCACTCTGTCCACATTCCAGTACGAGGGAAATATGTGATTTCCACATTTGTAAAACAAATTCCAAATAGTCATTTAGAAGATTTTAATGGAAAAATTCAATTTCTCTAAAAGGTATAGGAATATTAAGGCTATTTTTCTCCTGATGTGAGTATTTTAAACAATTGTATATTTACTCTAAATTACCAAATTTAAATTAAAAGTAGTTTATAAAATTTTTTTATTTTCCTTTTCATATATGTGGGTAGCTATAATGATATCTTTATTTTAATCCCTTATGTTTGCAATTTTTGGGTCTTCTCTTTTTTATTGGTTGTCCTAGGGATTATTATATGCATGTTTATTTTATCATAGACTACCTAAATTAATATACCACATAACATATAATTTAACAACTGTAAAGTATTAGAGATTCAATTCTTTATTCCCAATCATTGTACTACTTATATCATAATTTTTCTTTTATATATGGTATACACCCAAAATTCCTCAAACTTATTTTGCTTTAGAAAATAATTTTTAAATCAATTAAAAATTTAAAAATCAAATATTTGATACATTCACTTTCAATTTTACAAATTCATTGCCATATATGTCTATGTTCAGACTCAAGTGTCCTTCTGTTATCACACTCCTGCCTGGATGATTTTTAAAGTAAAAGTCTGCGGGGAAAAAATATTTCTTTGTGCATGTGTGTTTATTTTCCTAAAAAGGTTTTATTTTGATCTTTTATTTAAAAGTTATTTCCAGTGGGTATTGAACTCTGGAATGGGTATTCAACTTTCAGTACTTTAAAGATATTTTTCCATTATTTTCTGACTTTTATCATTTTGAATAAAAATCTTTTATAATAATTATGCTTTTTCTTCTGTATGAGATATGTATTTTCCTCTGTCTGCTTTTTTTAGCACTATTTTAAAAATTTATTGAAGTACATCACTCCTAAATATACATACATAAACAATAAATGTATAGTAATAGTTGTGAACTTACAAATCAAACATACATAACATCACACAGGACTCTCATACATCACCCTACCATCAATACCTTGCATTGCTGTGAAACATTTTTAACTAATGATTAAAGAGCATCCTCAAAATATTACTGCTAACCAAAGTATTCTTCCCCCAATCCACCTATTATTATTATTTTTATATCATTTTACATGAACATACATAAATAATAAGTGAATAGTAAAAGTTGTGAACTTACAAAGCAAACATGCATAACATCATACAGGGGTCCTATACATCAACCCACCACCAACACCTTGCCTTGTGAGACAAATGTTACAAATTATGAAAGAATATTGTCATGATCTTACTGTTAATTATAATCATCATCTTACATTTGGACTCTTTTCCCCCCAATACATCCTATTATTATTTTTAAAATATATACTTATGACAGAAGTTGTAAACTTAGAAAACAATATTGCACATGTGCAGAATTCCCAAACAACACCCCTCTATCAACACATCACACCATGGTGGAACGTTTGTTACAGGTTGTGATGTAATATGCACAGATTATTAACAGGTCCACAGTGTACATTTGGCACACTTTCCCCATAATCCCCCACTATCAACACTGTTTGGCATAGATACATGAATATTATAGTATTACTGTTAATCACAGTCCATAGGTCACTCCAGTTGGATTTTTCTCATGCTTCTCCATATTCCACCACCGTGCAATAGTGATGTACATCTGCTCTAGCTC